>JAQQZU010000002.1:4569711-4597324 GCA_030068025.1 Parauchenoglanis punctatus | reverse complement strand
GTGTGGCTGTTTGTCTATGTTGGCCCTGTGGTGGACTGGCGACCTGCCCAGGGTGTACCCCGCCTCTCGCCCGAAGACGCTGGGATTGGCTCCAGCAACGTATTTTTAAAAGGTTTAATAGTATTTTCACATTTCCAGAAAAAAAATACATAAAGATTTAAAACATGTGCCTTTTATAGTACAAAGAACAGTACATCTTGGTACGTTAATTCCTGAAAGCGCAGAATTAATTTAGGTCACAAAATAAATACACACCTTTCCAGTACACTCTCCAGGAAATCAAGCCCCTTGGAATACCCAAATGTGTTAGCCCTCTGAGGGTACGCTTTAATATTTTATATAGAAACCCACAATGGAGGGTTTCTCTTTCTAAAAAGGTTCCAACTAGAATCTCATTAGAAAGCTAGTAACCATCTAAAACCCTGGAGGAACACTGAGTGTACATATCCATTATCTATACTGCTCATCTGGTAATGGTCTCAGGGAAGCTGGATTCAATTCCAGCTGACTTCGGGCAAGAGCCGAGGCGCACCCTGGCCAAGTCACAAACCTACCTCAGGAATTGAACGTGTTTTATGCAAAATTCATTGACTATTTTTTAGCCAGATTCACATGATTCAAGTCACAATAAATATGTAGCACATGGTCAGAGGCAGGATGCAAGTGTGCAAATGCAAGGGGGGGGGGAATCCAGACATTAACAAACCATATTCATAACACAGGAAAACAGCTGCCGGTCAAAACAAGGAAAAGGAAGAGATGCTAACAAAAAAAAAAAACTGGGCTTGAACACAAAATGGTTTATACATACAAACTAATCAATTTGGTTATCAGAGGAAAAGGTGGATATAATCAGGAAACACAACAATGACAGGACCGAGGTGGAGACAGGACAAGAACTGAAACCAAATATACACAAAAGCACTTGGCGTGAGCTAAAAAGCAGGCTTAATGTGACTGGAAGTGCAATTCACACTTATTTGTGACACAATAACCCCATCTCTAACCATTCAGAACTCTTCATGAATTTAAGTTTTTTAAATTTGCAACCATGAAATAGTGTCAGCTATACGTCATGACTCAGACTGGGATTAATAGACCTTCACCTCAAAGGTACTGAATCAGGAAAATGTGTTTCCTCAAGATATGCACGTTAAAGTGTAGGAGTGTTTTTGATGTAGAAGGAAGTCTACTTAGTCACACTGCACAGTATGAATACCGGCAAGTAGGAGATACTGAGCAAAGCAAACAGAAAATATTGTAGGAGATTTGTTTCTGTCAGTAGGATGAGCAAAGAGTAGATAACTGTTTCACATCTGCAGAGCAGAAGCATCAAAACACTCTCTACCACGGTTTAAAAGCAGGCCACAAAAAAAAGAGACGTGAAAAAAAATAAAATAAATAACAGGATTACTCTTCCACAGCTGTGTGTATCGGAGTGATCTGTTTCTACAGCCTAGTGTGGCATTTGCTCTTGTATATATTTATAAATTCCCATTCGCAGGGCTGGGCCTCAGGGATATACATGGTTCCGGAGCAGGGATGACGCTGCCAGATTTCAGATCCATACTTACACCAAGGCAGCTTACAATTGAGGCAGAATCTAATCCAAGCATACACAAAGTCAAAACCGACTTGTCTTCTTTTAATTTTTGTTAAGCTCATGTCACTGTCACTTACCAACTAAAAGGCAATGATTTTGTCAGTAATCTTCAGAAAAAGACAAACCTTTTATCCATGTATAGATATAATTTTTTTTCACAAGCCAATGAAATTTAAATGGGGAAAAAACCCCACGTCCCACTTTACATTCTGGAGACGACCCTCAGGCCACCAATAGTGTTGCTGGCGCTCGTCCTTGGCTTAAACATGCATGACGTAACTCCAAAAACACATGGCAACTTGTCATTTAGGATATTGTCCCAGTTAAAGTCAAAAGGGGTTGGTGAAGGCAGTGGTTAGAAATCCTCCACTGCGGGAAAAAAGGCTCTCTTCACTGTTCTTCATATTTAACTAGTTCGCTAAATTCCTTTCAAGCATGTTTACAGTTGCCAATGGATGTCAATATACAAACTCAAATCATAGCTCTCGGGCTATTTGCCGTAAGTGCTTGGTTAGTTTAGGGGTGCAGTTTGGCCGCCTGGGATTTGAACTAATAACCACTTGGCAACTAGCACTGAACCGTCACCACTGAGTTTCTTCTGTTCAATACTCATCATTACTAATTACTAGGATTATCGGATTCCTATTCATTTAACTGAAATGTGCTGAATTAGCAAACAATTTTCCGCTACACTGTTTCTCAAATCAAAGTGAAGATCTTTCCACATTTAACATATTCTTTAAAATGGTGGCTATTTATTTAACCCTGGAATTTATACTTCTATTGCACCCACTTCAGTCATTGCCCATTCTCCCATTCACCCAATATCTACAACTACCTGTACCTGATAAACTGGTATTGTGTGGTCTGCATTTGCATATTGAAACATGACTGGCTGTTACATTTAATGATGCAATAACACTTGTAACATCTGTCTGTTTAATAACTCAGAATATTAGAAGAGTGGTAAGAATGTGTGTCCAGTTTATTCGACGTTACACCTCTCTCATCTAAATGCCATGGGGCTTTACCCACAACGTTCTCACGTCCCGTATGAGCAGAAGTACTGTTGTGCGTGCAGATTAGTGTTCGTGACTCATTAGCTCAGGGAGTTGAGTCTTTGCTCTGGTGGCTAGACAGAAGCAAACTCCATCAGAACATGAACAATAACAACCTGCTCAAGCGCACACAAGGCAAACCGGGCTCTCCTGTAACCATGGAACCTGTTACCAAGGTGAGGAGCATGCGCTCACTTTTCTCTCGCAAACAGACTTACGGACAAAGAGAGGAGGAAAGAAAAGCACAATCTTCTTCCCTTTTATGTGAGAATCGCTAATAAAAAAGGCATTAAGTGCTTCAGTGCGTTTAACCTACTGTTAGAGTCGGTCTACTCAGGAAAGCAACGTGAAATATGACAGGCTTAATACTAATGTTTTTTTTAGCACAAGTCTTTTATAGAGCAAAAGACCAAAAGCATCAATCTGGACTTGATTCAGGCTACTAGGTGTGAAAGCGGTCTAGTTTATCAGAGATCAGCTCCATGGATCAAATATACCGCTGAAGTTTTTCTGTCTACGGTCTTGGATGCAAAAAATGTATAGTGTTCATTAGCATCTCATTTTGTTCTTTGTACACTTCTAGAAGCGTTCCTCAAAGCTTCTTTGGATAATTAAGGGTGTTTTGCTTTGGTGAAGAGCTCTACACGGAACCCTTAACGATTACCTGGATTAAAAAATCTGAAGAGCCCTTAAGGGTTGTAGAACTGACCTTTCTTTCTATCCATGTTGACTATCTTGCTCTTGTTCATGAGCACTTGGTGCAGCACTTGCATCACTGTCAGCTCCCTGCTTGGACTGGATTCTGAACGAAAGCATCAGCTCAATGAATAAGCAATGCTTCTGCGGCAGTGCAGGCTGAAGGAGCTGCTTTATCATGTGCGTGCTTGGAATGTAAACGAAAAGAAGGAATGTGACTGAACCACTAATCCGAACTTCACATGCATTTCTACCAAAGAGCATCATCACTCCTGAGAGGACAGTAATTATTCTAACACACACCACTTTCCCTCACTGATTAATGCAGACTTTGCCAGCTTATGTGGTTCAATCCATCGATTCTGCTTTGTGCACCACCTCTACAGGTCTCCCAGGGGACAGAATCTGCATAATTTTCTGTTTCTGCATTATTTTTAATAAATATTAGTGCAGGGATGTGGGTTGGTGGGGTGCACAAAACACAACAAAACACACTCAAGTATCATCTAAGGAAATACAGTATAAAATATTTTATAGCTTGTCTTAGTGCATACATATGTACTGATGCACTTGGAAAAAATAAAAATAAAAAAGTGAATGCACACAGCACTCATTGTGATTGGAACTGATCTAGAGTGCCTCCAGACTGCATCTGATCAGATTTTGGACCCAAAATTTCAACCCAAAAGTTCATCCATTTAATAAAATAAAACAAGAGCAAAATGTCACATCTGTCCTGAATCTGTCTGTTTACACTTATAGTCCCTTCTGGCTTAACACTTTCCTTATATGGTCAATGCTTCCTGTCCTTGTTCACACGGCTAATTAGTATCACCTGGTCCTTGTTTTCCCTTGGTAGAAGTTAAGGCATTGTTTTGCTGGTCGTGTTTTTGCCAATTTTTTTAATGCGATCACAGTGTGTGAAGAATACGTTGCACGTTAGATACAAACAGCCTACTGCTTTGAATTTTTGGGGAAACTTCGTTTACTGTTGCTTCTTTCCATGAGTATCACACCAGCAGAACACTACTTTACCTGACAGCTTCTAACAACCTGTTCTGTACGGCGTACAGTGGTATAATTAAGAAATATCACACAAGCAGTGATAGCCATGGCTAATCACAGCTGTGCCGATATTCACTATAACCTCACGAATGCGAGTACGATATTGCTTTTATACAACAATTCTGAACTGAACAAGAAATAAATATCAAGTGGCAATTCTGAACACAAAATCTTCTGTTTGTTTTTGTTCCGCTAGCAGAAATAGAGCCTGAAAAAGCTATGCTGTGTTTTTAGCACATCGGCTAGCTAGCTCACGTTTATTTGTACATTCCCGTTAAAGATGCTGGTGAAACCATCGTCCCTTCTTCCTTTTCATCTTTACTAACTGTAATCTACGACGTGGAAATTTATGTGACGACGAGCAAAGTGATGCACAAAGTGAAACCTCCCAGTGTGGTTATACTAAAAACATAAGCACTCTTTGAACACCTCTTGATGTTCATCTTGCTAGGCTCAGCCAGAATGCTTTATTACCACAAGGCTAAGCTAGTGGACACACTTGTTTCACAATAGAAACTCATTTCACACTTTTTGTTGATAAATGAGAATGTTAGTCTATTATAGCTCAAACTCTTTTCCAGACTTTTACAGACTTTAGCTGAAGCTAACTTTCACTGAATTAGTGAGCTAATGATGACAAAAACTGCTGAGGTGAAGAGAGGCAGGATGCTTATAACAGGCAGTTTCAGCAGGGGAGCTCTGATTCACCTGACTAAGCTTTCAACTCTCACAAACTATGTAATGACAATTTCTTGGGAGTTCTCCTAACAATTACATCTACTCAATAACTTAACTAAAAAAAAAATAGGCACAGATATTTTTCTGTCAGAAATACATACGCAAATTAGACTTTCAGACACCCCTACAATGGACCGTACCAAACTTGACTCCCTCATACTACATATATATATTAACTTATTGTGAAGAGAAATGAGAAACAAAAAAACCCTGTTTGTGAATTAGCTAGCAAGCATTGCCCTGTAATAAAAACTGAACTGTGGTAAACACCTTATGGGATTATTTAGCACATTAGTCAGCTTCTATAGTTTAGGCGTAGAGATTTGGTTGAATATTTGACGCTACAATTATTATGTAGGTTAGCTTAGCTTACTGTTAGCAAGCCACTAGAATGCTATTTCTCACCCTAATGTTTATAGCCATATTACTTCACCTCCATGCTTTGTTCACGCAATTTAAATTAAATTAAATTTAATGTAAATTAAAGCTTAGTTTATTCATTCATTTATTTATTTTTTTAACTTATTCAATTAGTGCTAGATATTTGGAGCTAGTAGGGCATACTTGCTACATTATACATACATACATGGCATTATGCATTATACACTATGTTTGTTCTTTGTCTGGATTCTGTTAAACAAAACAAAAAAACGTATATATAATTCAGAGCCAGACGGAGCGCAACGAACGATGCCCTACATACATCCCGAATTCAAATCAAGCATCTGCTTTATTTTTAGGGCCACAATCATGGTTAATGAAGCAGGCAGCAGAAACTGTGTTCCTTTTTCAGACGCGATTATTTTAAAGCAAGCAGAAAAGATGGAAAAATTAAAAGAGCTACAGTGCGAGTGGTGAAAAGGTTGATACATGATTGATACTCTTTAGGGAACAGCATGTTCTATTTGATGACATGAAGTTTTATATTGAGGCCCTGACTTACTGAAGGAGTGTGTGTGTGTGTGTGTGTGTGTGTGTGTGTGTGTGGGCATAAAAACATACAGAAGTGAGAATGGGAAAGCTGATTTATTAGGTTCTACAGATGATTTCGTATTTCGACAGAGTTAGATGGCATGTGCTGCCGGTTTTGTGCATTTGGATTAATGAGTATGAAATTTGAGGCGTTTCTACCTAAAGGTACAGAATGAAGGACTGAGTCACAAACTGATTCCTTTTATACCAGCAAAATTCTCTCTGTCATTGTGTTTCTTTCTCTTTGTCTGGCTGTTTCTTTCTGTCTCTCTGCCTGCTTCCCTCTATCTGTCTCTCTTCATCTGTTGCTTTCTCTATATGTTTCCCTTTGTCTATCTGTCTCTCTCTCTGTCCCGTCCCCCGTCCCCTCTCTCGTCTCTTGCCCTTTATCTCTATCACTCTTTCTTCCCATATCTCTGTCTTCGTCTGTGGTTCCCGGTCTCTCTTTCTGTCTGTGTCGCACCCTGACATTCTCTCTTTGTCCTTTTCAATCCTTGTCTCTGTTTGTCTGTCTGTCTCTCTCTCTCTCCACCTCTCTCTGTTTATTATTCCCTGACTTTCTTTCTCCTGCTTGTCTCTCATCACTCTCTGTCTCTTTCCATCTTTGTCTCTGTCTGTCTGTCTCTGTTTGCTTATTTCTCTCTTCATCTGTCTGGCTCTCTCCATCCATCTCTCTCTCTCTCTCTCTCCATCCCTCTTTGTCCGTTCGTCACTCCCCAGTCTCTTTTTCCATGTTTGTCAGCCTCTCCCTGTCTCTACATGTTGCTTCCCAACTCTATTGGTCTGTTGCTCCCGGTCTTTCTTCTTTGCCACTTCCTGCCTCACTCTCTGTTATTCCAATCTCTCTCTCTCTCTCTCTCTCTCTCTCTCTGTTGCTCCCCATCTCTCACTCTGTTGGTTGGTCCTTTTATCTCACTCTGTCTCTTTTCCTCTTTGTCTCTGTCTGTCCGTCTCACTCTCTTACTGCCTGTCTCTAAATATTTCTGTCTCCATCTGCTGCTCCAAGTCTGGTCTGTTCTCTCTCTCTCTCTCTCTCTCTCTCTGTCTCTCTCTCTGTCTCTCTCTCTGTCTCTCTGTCCCTTTCTGTCTCTCGCGTTATGTCAGCCCACTGCCACCTGGTCACTTCAGCCGCTGAGACAGAGATGAGGAAAGTCCCAGACAATAACTCCACATCACCTGGCTCTTGCACTACCTACTGAGGAAACACTTCACAATAGATTCAAGCTTTACACACTGCACTTACAATACAGGGAAATCCTGGAAAATACATGACATAATGATAAATAGTGAATTGTCTCAGTTAGTCACTGTTTAATAGGCAGAACTTTAAGCTCAGTTCTGAATGGATGAATTTCTTTTACAATAAAAAGAATTGTTCTTAAATTGTTCTGAATGTGTTCATTTTTAAATTCAAACCCAGTACAGGATTTGTGCTGCTACTCCATCTGCCACTGCCCTTAATCTTTTTTCACCTCCTCAGCCTTGGGACCAGCTGACGACCTGACAGTCTAGTTTCACATCACTGATGAAGACTTGTGCTGCTGGTTTGTCAATTTCAGCACCACAAACATTTTTTCCCATAAATATATGATGTTTTTTGTTTATAGGCCAGAGGACAGATTAGCTCAGATTAGTGACAGATACGGGTCGACAGATCCTGAAGAAGTAAAAAAAAAATTAAAAAGCTTCATAGCTTAATCCTTGAACACAAAAACAGCTAGTAGGTGCAAAATTAGACTAAAGGATTGTTTGATAGCTAACATTAAGTCTACATTTAATCTATGAATCCATAACAAATTTGCCAGATATTGCCTTTTTCTTTAGAAGGACTGAATGGATCACAAACAGGAACCATGATGGTTGACTTGTAGTAGCCTTGTAATGTGTAAATAGATGATCATTTCACCAGGATTTTGCCTTATTCTTTGTTAAGCCAATTTCTCATTAATAAATCACTTTTTTGAAAGACGTTATCCTCTGGAGGTATGCTGTGACCTGCTGAAAGCCCCTGTATGGAAAAGTGTGCCATGGAGAAACAATATTAATGGTTTCCAGAGGGACACTGCTCTGACGTTAGAGACATCCGTGTGCCTCTTAACAAGGCTTATGGAAGCTGTAAACAGACCATCTGGGAATGATGGAGTCATAATCCCACGTTAAAAATAATTGGAATCGGCCTGTTCATTTAGAGAAGAATGGAATCCCAAGTGATCTGCAACTGTGTCACCAAGATGGCTGTGAGTGCAGAGTCTCTGCCAAATGGATTGCTGCCGGTCCCAGTGAAGTGCTTTTATTTTTCTTTCAATTAAAGAGGCGTGGCCTCTGTGGCTGTCAGTTTCAGTGAAAGAGGCGTGACCTCTGTATCAGTCAATCTCAGTGAGGGAGATGCATTTTTCCACTTCTTTTTTAAAATAAAGATGAACTGTTTACAAAAAATTGACTTAATGTTTTTTTTTTATGTATTATATAGTTCTAATGTATTTTAGAACATGATGAGCACTGCGTCATCTCTGTAGAAGACTCACCCTTATACACACTCCCCTACACACACACACACACATATTTATCTGTTTGGTTGGAGAAGATGACTGCTTGGGCTTCTAATTCCAGTTGACTATGTCAGTGTTGATTTGCTCACAGCGACCAACGCAGCGCGTGCCTTCAGCACAGAGTGATGCAGACCAGAGTGTGGGAGAGAAATGCTGCACAAACTCTCCATTCATCAGCTCAGACCCTTATACATTTTTGAATCTCTCCCTCCGACACACAAACACACACTTATCCATACCAGTTACCCCCAAATCCACACGTGCAGAGTAATATTCACTTACAACAGCACAATAACTACCACAGATTGTATCATTCTTTACAATATCATTAAGAAAAAAAAAGACGTGTGGTGGGAGTGAGGGTGAATACCACAGGTGACATGTGATACCCAAGGAAAACCCTGTTCTCCCCGTGTTAATGTTGGTTTCCTCTGGGGTTTCCGATTTGCAGCCTTTTCCCAAAGACGTCGGCATGACGACCGGCTACTCTACACCGCACCTAAGGTACGAGTGCGAGTGTGCAATGGTCAGGTGTTCCATCTAGGTTGTATTTCCACCTTACACCGAGTATTCCTCTAAGAGGCTCCAGCTCCACTGAGCGCTTGCTGAACATGAATGAATGAACATCTATGTAACAAACTTTGTGATCATTTAACAACAGATAATGAAAGAACATCTGTGAAACCCAACACACAACTACTATTTGCACTCAAATGCATCTCGTAGCCGGTTAACGGAGAATCTTCAGCTTCGGTCCTTTTCCAAGTCCTCTCTCAACCCGTGGCATTACTGAATTACGCATAGCTCACTCTCTTGTAGCCGCTCTCATATTTTAAGTCCACTTTGCAGCACCACTTCTGGATAAAACCCCATTAGATGGATTTGAGGGAAAAGGTGCCGGTTTGAGAGACGCTCTGTTAAGGAGGAGGAGGCGTGTCTCGATCTGGAGAGCTAATCTAAAAATAAAAAGACTCGGTTGCATAACGGAAGGCTTTACATCGGACCACTGGCAGGCTTTCTGTCGTAGTATGTGCTCTCATTCGTTCTCTCAGTTCAGGCCTTTGTTTCATTCCTGGGTGAAATCCAACCCACACAGTATGAGGGACAGGGAAAAAGTGTGTGTGTGTGAGTGTGTGAAGGACAGATTAACTGGCTCCTCTGAAAATCACTGTCAAACTAAACAAAGTACCTGCAGTTTTTTTCCCTTCTGAAGCGGGGGGTGAGCGAGGGGAAAGAGGCTTCTTTCATGGCACAAAAGAGAGAAAAGTGCTGTATTTGTGCAAAATCACATTTGCGTGGGTCTCAAAAAGAGGCTTATTTGCCAGGGTTTTGTTAAGAAAAAGTACAGCTTATAAAATCAATTTTTGGAAGCAACTCTGAAGCTTATTATGGTGCTATGAAATGTAAAGTTTCCTATTTTGCCTATTTAAAATCACTCTTTACTCACGTCAACTTCTTGGAGACACCAACTTAAAAATTAATATAATCGATCACACATTATTTCTTGGACAAAGCTAGCTTCTGAATTTCTTTGTGATGCACTGTATTATGACCTTCAAGGTCATGCTTTACTAGACACGAGGTCATAACATCTGTTCTGCATCGTTTGAATATTAAAACCATTATCTCGGGCACAGTTCAGATATGCCTCAGAGATGCAAAGCAAAAAGCAAAGCACGTCCCCGCAGACCGCATTTACAGTACAATATAAGTCATTTAGAGCAGGGTTTCACAAAAGAACCAAGACCCTCATTAACTGTGCTTTATTGCTCAGATTAATGCTCAGACTAGATTTTGCCAAGTAACAGCCTGGATATGATCATAAATACCAAATTCTCACACATCTGAACCACCACAATCAGCCTTCATTTTTCTCCTCACCATAAACATGGACATTTTTAATGGGTCTTATTAACTTCAGGAAAGAGGCTGGTGAGGGGACGAGCGATTACAGCTGCTATAATGTAAGTGATAACAGGGGCTTACGTCTTTTATGGACGTTCCATAACAATATGGTATGGCATGTTCTTCAATAAACAACAAGTGTTATGGTGGGGCATTGCTGTGCTACAGAAGAGGCATTCAGGATGTGCTGTTATTGGAAATTAATCAACTTTGTTTCTGGAAAATAATAAATGTTGGGTTGACTGATGCTCTTTAGTCCTCTAATACCAATGTTCAGTGTTCATCTTCACACCAGTTTCTGATGCTGGAAGCCAGCAGTGTGTGCTTATAATATAATCTATAATATAATTTAAAATGAACAGAAGGAAGTAGATATTCATGAAAATACCGTACATAGAGGAGGGACGAATCTATTCAGCACAGCTCAGCTGGCACCATGCTGAGTCAAAAGATGGTGCCCCAGGAGATCCAGGAGCACATGCTAGCACCGCAGGCACTACAGCCATGATGAAGACAAGAACACTTAGGATATAGTGGATTTCTCGAGCACCCAGAGTCGAGCCAATACAGAAGATTCAAAATTAATTCCTGTATGTAATATTACAGGCAGACGGAATAAAATTAATATTATAAAATGGAGCATTTGGGTTACAAATGTTACTAACGCCGTGCTACTCTCACTACATGACTTGTCACTTATGATTAGTTGTTTTGTACACAACAGTCTGCAAACTCTCTGAGTGAGGATGCTTGATCTCCGAATCCTGCCTTCTCACGAAAATAAATGCGAGCGCTGTTTATCATGTCTATATGTGCTATTTTTTCTCAAACAAGGAAAAAGAAGCTAATGAGAAATAGGGAGGAATGACTGGCTGCGAGAACTGCCTTCTAATTCCGCAAAGAGAACTGGAGGTTATTTCTATGGAGTTATTTTTATACTGTGCATCGCCAGGAGACAGGTCATGTTTGCTTTTTATTTTTGCGATTCCTAGCAGTCATTTGTGAATGGCAAGCTAAATCATTTCTTACAAAAGCAATATTATTATTGTTTAACATTTTGCCCCCGCAGTCCCACACAAACAGATGGATGGTAGAACTGGTTCAGGGATCTGCTGCGCGTGACAGCAGATGAATGTAAACGAATGTAAGGCAGGAACGAATTCCTGGTGGCCAGCGTTTCTGATGCTGCATTTGAGATCCTCTCAGACACTGAATAGCTGTTTCTCAGAGATGTTCTTGCTCTTGTTGTAGAGGGGATAACACTACACGATTTATCGCCAAGATCATCCAAGCTTGAGACTTGGTGAATAAGCTGTTGTTCTGTCCAGGGATTGTCTTACTCTTTGCTTGACAACCAAAGGTTCCTCTTAACAATGTACATTGTGTGGCAAAAGAATTGTTCATTGGCAATATAATTAATAATAAATGTTATTTGTTGAACACATACTGTTTTTGTCATTTAATTAAAGCCATGAGTCACTTGCTGTATATACAGTGATTTTATAACCAAGTTAGGGAGTTTATTCCTCTTTGCGTCATGCCTACCAGCACTTTTACCCATGATAAAGCCGCTGCAATGCACATCCACTCATGGCTTATTGTTTTCTTAACCTAACTACCCCTAGCATAATTGGCGATGAACGGTCACTAGCCAGTGAGCCAAAGTGTTGATATTTTTTCCGTTCTGTGAGCCCAAAACATCTCGGTGTCTATTGTCTTTCTAGTGCTATTTTTAGAAGTTCACCTGTAAAACAGATCAGTGTCAGGAGAAAAGAAACACCCTTGAAGAACATTAGACATCAGCACTTTGCTGAGAGGAGAAGAAAATACAGAGAGAGAGCGCGCGAGAGAGAGAGACAGAGAAAGACAATGTGTAACTGGATCATGGTGTTGGCGGTTCTCTGGAGACAGCGGCGGCCGGCGAGGGTTGGAGTGCCCACAGACATGCCACACAGGCTGCCATCTGTGACAAGTCCTCACTGCCCCTTAGCAAAGCTGCCCAGCTGGCACTCCCTCGCTCTGTTTGAGACGCAGCCAATACAAGCCTGCACTCTCACATTAGCGTTCTGGCAGGATTTCAGACTCTGCTTTTCTGACTGTGGCGTATTGTGAACTCTGCAACCTCGACTTTGCAAGCATGCACTGTAGGCATGAAAGTCACCGCTAACTCATTAAACCTCTTAATCAGTTATTCATTTTAAAGCACGTTTTTCAGTATCTATTTGGGGATATTCAGTAGCTAAAATATAAAAGATAAAATATCTAAGTTTTAATTGTACAAACATGACCACAAAAATTACCATATATATGTTAGGCTACTACGTTTCATTATTACGTAAAAACCTTATTACATTTTGTTACACCCTTATCCAGCATATCCTTCCAACTCTTCTTTTCTTATCTTACAGTGTAACTTTATTTCGGCTATCTAGCCTACACGATCTAATGACTGAAGCTAATGATTTAGCAGGCTAGTATGTAGCCGTTAAGCCTTTTATACCAAAAATATAGCCACAGTGGGAGCATAAATGAGCTAATTCTGTCAGAAATGTCAACATTTTCCTCAGATGTGTTGATAAATGACCAAAAAAAAAAAAAAAAGACTTGGATAAAAAATTAATTGAAATGAAAGTTAGCATCGACATCGCATCGGGTCAGAAAATGTGAGCCATGAAATGGATGCCTTTTAGAAAAACACTGATCACATGACCCTCACCTGTACATCGTACTAGTAACCTTCTGGTACCACTGGGAAGTGTTGGCTACAGAACAGTGTGTGAACGCAACTCTATTTTAAACTAATTAAAATATACTATATTTGCAGGATATTATCACAAAAGAGTACATCATCAGAGTCATGAAACTTAGTACTTAATACTTAATACATCGGTATACCGTTTGGGACGTAGCTACAGACAGACACAGTACATGAAGGCCCATCTACACGGGTTAAATGAAAAAGGAGGCCATTCTCTCTAAATACCTCTTCATGAATGACATCTCGCCAAATATCTCACAGCTACAGCGCTCAGGAGAATCTAGGCCAGCCGGAGAAATCCAAACACTCATGATGACTTTGTTCTGTTGCTCTGACAACTGCTTATTGGACATTTTCCTGTTCGGCCTTATTTAGGTATGAACTACAGCTCGGAACGGACTCATTCCAGGTCTGGAGGAAGACTAGCGCTTTAGAACATAATTAAAAGTGTGTGTGTTTGTGTGCTGACTTAGTGAAGTGTGAGAGAGAAAAAAAGAAGGAAAACACACAGCAGCAATGCACTGCGAAAAGGAAAAAATAAGGAGAAGCCTAGTTTGCAAGAAATCCATTAAACCCGTGTTTATGTCTGTCGGAAAAAAAACCCCATCTGAATTAGAATGTAAATGATTCACGTCTGTCTTTTCCAGAGTTGAACATATCGGTGTGTGTGTGTGTGTGTGTGTGTGTGTGTGTTTGGGCAGAGAATAACTCGCATCACCGTATGGCATTCCAGATTAGCAGGTTAGCTCATTAACAGGTGAGACACACCGGGACACAGACCTAATTCCTTCCGTTATAAAGAAACGAGACGGATTTACAATCAAGCTACACATCACGGTCTTACATCAGGGTCCTTTAGATCCTGTTCAGAGGTTTATGAACATTTTGGAACCAGAGACCAGGTTACATATATACACATCATATACATCATTCTCAGCACCCTTTGGCACAAATAGTTAAAGAATAGGATCATTATATAAACTTGCACAATAATATATTGGTGATTTATTGGGGCTGTAGAGCTTGTTACTCTGGAAATTTCCACCCACAGAACATATTTTTTTATTAAAGTCCAAGTTATTATCATAGGCTGAATATCTGAGTTATTGAGGTTAAGATTAAGCGCATTTAATTCATGTGACACGTCAAAGATGATGATAACTGTAAAAAGTCAGTAATAAATATAATAACTTGGGTCGCAAATTCCACCACTGTAACCATAAATAAATTAATTAATTAATTTATTTATTTATTTATTTCGCCAACCTCCTGGCTCTGCATCACGGTCTGTCGG
The DNA here is from genome assembly GCA_030068025.1 of Parauchenoglanis punctatus. Classification (NCBI taxonomy): domain Eukaryota; kingdom Metazoa; phylum Chordata; class Actinopteri; order Siluriformes; family Auchenoglanididae; genus Parauchenoglanis; species Parauchenoglanis punctatus. The sequence goes on along the minus strand of JAQQZU010000002.1, from coordinate 4,582,686 downwards.
ATCATGTCCGTCATCCACAATAGAGCAATGAGAAATACGTTAAGCACTACAATATTTCAGAAGGATCAACTGTAGGTGTAAACGCACCGCATTAATCAATGCCTTGCAAAAAGTAAAAGATGACGTTGATTTCTTTCTAAAACATTATCCAATTGTTTCTTCCTCAAACATGCAAAATGCATCAAGCTGAAGATGTAAAGTCCTGAGGATTACTTGTTAATGGTATTCTGTTAGACATTGTGATTAAAACAATTATATAAAACTTATGACACTAACATTTGATATTTGTTATGAACCATCATGGGGGTATCGGAAAACTTCCATCCATGTTCCAGTCTTTCATTCACCCCAAACTCGATCTGGTAGCCATTTCACCATAAATACAATACTGTGTAATTCAGTCATGAAGTCATTTACAGTGCGGTAAACAAAAAAGCGAGGGAGGAAATTTTGGGAAATCAAATCAAGAAGTTGGCCAAAAACTTGTTTTCTTTCCACCAGTAAATCAGCCTAAATTTCTTCATGCTTCCTTCTTGCGTTATATATTGCGGCGTGTCCCAATTCACATACGTCTGCACTTACACTTGCTATTATACATAGTGTGCACAGCATACTATATAGAAGTATGCAAATGGAACTACGTGAATTGAGACACAGCACTGGCGTCACAAGGCTAATGCAGCTCACACAGACTAAAGGTTTATAACTGCAAATTTAGCATCATGCATACAGAATACCTCAAACGGTCTCATGTTTTGCAGATGTGGGTTCTCTTTCTCTCCAGGTTTCATGTGCCGACCCTCATAGCCATGACTAGCTGAGCTCCAGACCATGGTAGTTTCTGACGGTTTTGAGTTTTTTTCTGCCTGTATTAGGAGCATTTTATTTTCACGGTCACCACCAGGTGTTTTTTTTTTTTTTAGAGAGCTTGAGCTGCCATTAGAAACGTTTACACTACAATTTATTAATTACTCTATTTAAGTAACATCTTTCTTTAACTATAGGATGTTTGCCTTACATAAGTCTGCTCAGTTAAGTAATGTAGATAATATGTAGATGGATAAATAAATGAATCGTAACAAAACAAATACAAATAGTTACAAAATAATGCGAATCCCATTCTGTAATTTACAATACCTAGATAAAACCGATGGTTTATTAATGATGAGATCGCTACACTGATGCTCTTTAAAAAATAACTGAGAATTTTAAGTATGTTAGGAAAAATAAAGAATTAAATGAAAGCTAAGCTACAATAAGCAGGCAAAAGAAATCTTTTGGTTCTTTTGTACTATGTGATCTTTTAATATGAAGCCAAATGGCTAAAGAAATACGAACGCAAACTGAAAAAAAATAAGCTCTAAGATATTACGAAATGTCCTGAAAAGTGGCTTTCTTATTGTTATCCAAAATATTGACGTCCATAAAATTACACAGAATCAAAAGAACGGAAGGACAAAATAAGAGAAAAATCAGAAATGTTAATTGTGTAAAAAAACAACATAAAATTGTGATGTTTTCATTTTAGTATTAGAAAATATGGGTACACCAGATAGTTTCTTAGTTCTGCTCTTCTTGTTGTTCACTACTAATCATTCATAATATTTCACTGATTCAAAATCATTTTTTGCCATTCACTGGTTGCCATTAAAGTGTGGTTTCAATTCCGATTCCTGGTTCAATAAGCTCCATTTTGCTACCAAGGTTATTACTGTATCATGTCCATATGTAACCATAGCAACAGTGCGGGCTTGTTTACAAGGAGGGCCTCGGAAAAGTCCGTCGGAATCTTATTTGTAGAATATTTAAATGAGGATTCCATGACGTAACACCAAAGAGGGAATCCTGGGCCTTATTTTGACACCAGGATTTCACTGCTACTCCCAAAAATAACTTATTTATAGGGGGAAAAAATGCATGTTTTCTGTCAAATCTGGAGTAACCAGCTTGGACAGTGTTTATTAAAGTGCTTTAGAACAACATTTCATAAACTTTCTCGATTCTGTTGAAGGATCAGTAAGATAAGCGATTTATTAATGAACAATTTCACCTACCGCAGCTTATTGGCCACAGCGCAAAGCTGTCCTGAGCAACTTAATAACTGACCTGATACAAGTCACAATCGTTACATTTTTTTGAAACTATAGCCTTTGTAACATTGCGTCAACTGTCCCCATAACATGTGCCAATTAGGCCAGAGACAGAATTTAATTCTTGAATATCGCAACAGTCTTTCAGTCTTCATCAAATCTACCTCTTCTACGTGACGAACACAAGGTTATTTTAACTGGCCTGTGTGAACTTGGAAAAAAATAATGATACTGAACAGCTTGTAGTTCACTGCTTATTGCTTATTTTCACGATATCCAGAATTCACAGCAGTTACCGTAAACCGCTGTATATACGTGCACTCAGGTTTCTCCCCAGGCTTGACTGCCTTCTGAAACACGGGTTAAAATTGAAGCCTGTGTGCTGCGGCGCTTCATGACAACTCACACGTGTCTACAAAGGATTCAGAATCACTGTGTTGTAACCAGAAACTCATTTTGGAGGGATGAGAAAACATGCAAAAAACTGACCGTTTTCTCATCTGTACAACTAAACTGGTAAGTGTGAGGTGCTCGCGCATGTGGACATGAATTTTAATCATGATACTGCCAAACAATCTTTCCATATTAATAACAGTACCATTAAATACATTCCTGACACTGAAAAAGATTAAAATATGTTAACAATAGGAGATCTTATATTCTAATTCCTGATGCTTTTTATATAAATATATATACATTTTTGGTCAATATTTCGTCAGGCATTACGGCTTCAGTGAACCATCTTCAGTCATGAATATTACTCGGTTTATCCTGATGCATGCACACCTGAGATAAGATGAATGCCGACCGACCCCGCACTGCCCTGTGATGGATAAACTACGACACATTTATGTTGATTTTATTAAAAAAAAAAAAAAAAGTGGGTCCTTGTGACAGCCCAGGTGAGGGACAGGTAAGGCAGGTGGACAGGTGAGCTGAGCTGGACAAAGAGAACTGAAAAACGGGTCAGGGGTCAGGGGCTTACCTTGCGGGAACGGGTTCGGCTGGACCACGTGCAGGAATGCGGCCATCATGTTGAACAGCAGGCCGATCGGCCCGGGCTCGTGATACGCCACGGTTTCATAAACTACTCCAGGTACCGAGCCGAAATCTAACGGTGCCGCGGCGGCAGGAGGAGCTCCGGGAGCCGAGCCGCTGGAGGAACCGCAGCAGCAGCCGAGGAGCAGCAGCGCCAGGGCCGGGGTGCACATCATGGCACCACGGACAGGACAGGGCAAGAGCGCGCTCACCAAATACCGACCCGATATATAATAAACGAAAACGAGAACGCCGAGCGCGTGCTTGGATTCAAACCCGAGGACGCAGGTGAAAAGAAAACAGACGCGCGAGCGTCACGTCGTCGTTTCCGTACAGAGGTTCATGATGACCGCGGTGTCCGCCTTGAGCGGCTTCCTCCCCAGCACAGGTGCTCTTCTCTTCTCTTCCCTGTCCTCTCCTCCTCTCCTCTCCTCTCCTGCTCCACAGGCGTGATTAGATTTCTTTCACATAGGAATGAATTCTAACGACAGCGCATCAAAAACAGTGGGGAAGCGCTCCGTCTGGCGGCAGAAACGTGAACTGCACCGCGCAGATTTCCGTATGTACTGCTTTGTGCTTGCAAATTCACTCCATACACCTTTTCCACGTGCTGTCTTGTTAAACCCTGGAACTGAAATGGATTTAAAGGTGGTTTAGATAGCATTTGTGGACAAACATGTCTATAACAATTAGATAAAAGGAGTCGAGTAAGATTTTTTTAAACCCGCATGATGGTGCAGTGGCTAGCTCTGTCGTCTCAGCAAGAAAGTTCCGGAGTTTGAACCTGCTGGCTGAATGAGGACTTCCTGTGTGGAGTTCGCATGTTCTCGCCGTTCCTGCGTGGGTTTTCTCCGGGTGCCCCGGTTTCCTCCAACACTACCAAGACATGCAGATTAGGCCAACAGGCTACTAATTGCACATGTGTGTGAATGTGAACGGATAGATTGAGGACACGCCCAGGGTGTACCCCGCCTCTTACCCGAAGTCATCCGGGATTGGATCCAGCTTCCCCGAGACCCTTAATGGATAAGCAGTGTAGGTAATGGATGGATAGATGAACTCACTCTCATTTCCTGTGTATTCGTGTACAGTGGGGTACAAAAGTCTGAGTCCATACTGAGAAACTGGGATTTATTCATTTAAAAGGGGAAATGAACAGAAAGACAAACAAACAAACAAACAAAACCCCCCGAAATGTATAAAGTTTTGACACTTTTCACACAATTTCTTGATCACTATTCAAATGAAGGCAAAAGTGTGATATTGACCATGTTAATTCCTCTGTTAAAAAAAAAAAAAAAGACAGATTTTGCATGAGCATGTAGCATGTGTTGAGACGACACGGTGATGGATTTGGTTTTACACAAACTTGTGGAGTCCGTCAGCTCAAGTGCACACTGTTATTAAAGCCAAAAGAGGACACAAACACTAAGAAATTATTGTACTAACAAGTTGTTGCTGATCATATAATTTGCAATGAAAACCTTTGTGTTAAAGTGAGAAAGAATGCCAAGCAGAAGCATTTTCACTCATGCTCTCAGTTTTTTGGACCAAAGCTCCGCCCCCTTGTTCAGCTAGTTATGCGCAAGGACAGTCAAGATACAGCTCTATAATCATACAACTTCTCCTCATCATGATTTATAAGGACGTGAAGAGGAGTTGTGGACGAGTCTGTAAAATGATGATGCATTCCATCATTTAAAATATGGAAAGAACATGAAGGCATTACTGTGGCCGGTAAGTAGCGTTTCTGCCTCACAGCTCCTGGGTTCAAACCTGAGCTTGGGTTACTGTTTGTATTGAGTTCTGCATGTTCTCCACATGTCCCTGTGGGTTTCCTCACACCTCTGCCAGTTGGTGGATTTAATACAACAAATTTCACCAGGTGTGAATGTGTTTGCATCATGTCCTGTGATGGCTTGGCATCTCATCCAGGGTGTGTTGCTTCCTCACACCCACACTCTTCACTGAGGCCAGCTCTGGATCCTTCTAAGTGAACAAAGGATACGACAATCACGATTCCCCAGAGAGGTAAGCGGTAACGCTAAGCATGATGCCACCACCACCATGCTTCACTGTTCTCAGAATAATCAGCAGTGTTGGGTTTCTGCTTTGTGCCAAGGTTAAAACATTACATTTTGGTTTCGTCAGAGAGCATTTTTCTACATTTGCTCATTAGCAACAATTTATTAGGCAGCTCAGAGTATATACTAATAACGTTGTGCAGAATTAGACAATCTATTCGCGTACAGGACAGGATCAGGTCAAAATAAATGACAGATTTCTCCAGTAGAGAGAAAGTGCTCATTTTTGGCTTGGAGAATGATGAACTCCTCGTCATTCACATGGTGAAGATGAAGAAAGAAAGATTTTTTTCAGCTTCACTTTCATGCTGAATGGGTTTGTTGTACACTGACAACACAATCTTCATGGATGTGTGAACTGAAAGAGTCGGAAAATGTCAAGGACTCACTCCAAAGCTCTTAAACATGACCAGTGTATGAAAAGGCATCATGAATAAAGAGAGGACAGGGAGAGACACAGGGAGGTGAAACAGAGGCAGTGGAGGTTCTCTGTAAGGCGATTAAGCCTCTAAACCCCAGCAAAGCACAGGGATGGCTGGAGCTGGATTAAACACACAACCTGAAGGTCACAGGCACTCGGCAACACACTACTCACATTAAAGGTGCAGTCAGTGATTTTGGTATCGGTTAGCTGAAGCTAGCTACTTTCAAATGTGAAAAAACGTACACCTGTTTGACTGATTTCCAAAGCCGGAGTCTGAGAATGACTTCTGAGTTGGGGAAAAAAAGAACTTAATTGACCTCCTAACTCCTAATTCCATATTGACATTGCAGAATGGTGACACTCGTAGTAAACAGCGGTAGCAAGAAATTACATCAGCAAAAGATAGTAATCATGTAAGATGCGTTGAGATCGGTAAACAGAATAAACATGTGCATAATTATAAAGGTCGACGTATTATGTGCAACTTTTCAAAGCTAAACAAACAATATGAGTCATTCTTGAGTTAGAAAATAGTTCCCTTGTGTTACTAGTGCAGCAATAATCAGAAAACAATCAAGGGCTGGTCGGTCACTATCATCAACTCAAATAGATTTGTGCTTAGGCTTTTTTTCTTTAAATAAAGTCACCAAAGGGGTTTACAGTCAGCAAAGTCGCTAAGCTTGTTGCCAAATATTACAAAATCTGTTCTAACTTGATCGCTGACCGCACCTTTAAAGCCACTGTACGGTAGGCTCCTTTAATCCCAATGCTAGCAGCAGAAATGCTAAAGGTGAGGTGTAACACTTTTTGTCCAGAACCAACCAGTCATTAATAAACTCATCATAGTGGATAAAGATGAAGAGCCTGGAGTCTTCTCACACATAAACAGTAATAACTGAGAAACACCAAGCATAATGACATTACAAAGCAACTTTATTAACCATTCCACACACACACACACACACACACACACACACACACACACACACACACACACACACACACACACACACACACACACGAAATTACTGAGACATCCCTGCACTGCTGGTGTAACGGTGTGTTAAAAAGAAAGAGGATGAAAACACTGAATGACCACGCATTCACTCTGGACCTGAATACAACCCCTACGCTCATGACTAATAAAATCAGTTCTAGGAATGTTTTTTTTTTTTCATAAGCCAGACTTGTACAGTGTGTGTCCATTAAGACAAACATTACTCCCTGAAATTAAATGAGACGTGTTAAACGTGCAAAACGCTCAGAATAAATTACTAGGACTAGATCTGTGTACTAAATTATTTCTTCATTAGTCACATTTTATTGCCAAACGGAATGATTAGCTGAACTGAACTGAACGAAAACAGTAACAGCGGCGATCAAACACGACAAACGGAGCAGAAAGAAATCGACGGTGGAAATCCTCACTATGAACGAGGCAGTGTTCGAAGTCTTCTACCCGTTCCCCGTCTGAGCGATGTAAACAGGAATGTCATGCACGTGTTAAATCGACGTTAATGAAACATCTAAGACACTGTGGTAAGTCAGTGCAACACCCCTGGTTTGACGCGCTCGTAGAAGATACACCTACGAGATCAAGTATCTGGCGGCTTTAAAGGAAAACTCCACTCTGAAACTCATTAAATACGTTTACGTTGTAATGATTGTCGTGTGCTTAGTGATTCTGACGCCAATTTTATTTGTCTCCTGTACTGATGTCACAAAGGAGCGTTTTTAGCACAGTTACAATGATGTTCAATAATGGAGGGTTCAATAATCAGGGATATAAATAGTGGAATGTTAGTGCAAACACTGGACCCAAAAGTCCCACAATGCATTGCAGCTGAGCTACAGCAGAGACTTGGGTCGGCTAGAGATCTACGAGATGATGAGTTAGTGCTGGTGTTAACAAGCTTGGGAAGCTGAGCTGTTGCAGAAAATACAAACGCGGAGGTGAGCGATCCGGGCAAGCTGAATTACTAAAGCGCCGCTGCATCGCTCTCTTTAAATAGAGATGACTTCCCGTCAGAATGGAGCCGATGGCATTGTGGGCAATCGGTCACCAAAGTGAAAACAGATCGACGAAAAAGTGAAACTCTGACGAGCACGTGTTAGTCATGAAGACTGATATGCGAGTCACTCAAGGTGGATAGTTTTCTTTAAGAACATGGCAATACATAAACACAGGTAGTTCCATTCTGGTGGATTTTCTAAAACCAAATTATGGACACTTTGGCAGATTAAAGTAAATATTACAGTATCATTATTATTATTAATATTAGTTTCTAATATAATACTATTATTAATAAAAATATTAATATTATAGTACACTACTATAAAATAGATGAATGTAAGAGTAGATACGGAATGTTAAACGATGATCAGTAAAATACGCTCGCTGTGAGCTTCACGCCTTCTCTACTCTTACCTCGACCTCGGACAGCGGCGCACCAGCCATGTGACCAGCAACAAGCCGGAAACGCAGGAATTAAATTAGGCACTATCTAGGACAGCTATTAATGGCCTGTACTAAACTGCATTATATTGAGATGATGGTTTATTAGTTATTACATCGATATGTTTAATAAACAAGCAACATAGTGTTTTTATGGGTTCAAGGTAGTTGGTTAAAAATGAAAAAAAAAATTAATAATTATTTTTATGGTTTTCTAATGTTGTTTGATCAAGTTCTGTGAGATCTGTAAGATTTCTATACTGTATTTTTTATTTTTTTTTAAATCTCTGCATCTTGCTGTTATAGATACAACTGTACGTTTGTCCCTTTTCTTTACGCCACAGCACGCCTGAATTCTCAGACCTGATTGGCAGATCAGAAGCCTTCGCAGACAGTGATTTAAAACGACAGGTTCTCGTTCTGATACGATATCCATAGTTTCCATAGTAACGGCTAATTCATTATGACTTGTACAGTGTATGCGCCACACAATCCAAACCTTTTTAAAAACATTATTTAGCAGAGAAAAAGTATTATTGTGGGGAAGTTTTCAGCAAGGAGACGTTACTTGAACGGTTTGTGGAAGGAGTCTCCAGTGTCAGAGCTTCGTAAGAGTCAGCAGTAAAGCTGTACCTTTACGTTTCCCATCATGGGAAGGTCTTCAGATTTTTTTTTATTTTTTATTTTTTTATTTAGAGAGAGAGAAGAGAAAGAAATGAGGGTTTGGTAAGTGCTGCTTTAACGCAAGCGATTAACATTTAACAACAGTAAGTAGCATTAAATGGGACCGAAAACAGATGAAAAAAAAACTACAATGTGGCATTCTTTAATAAATAAAAATGGAACTGCTGGCAATTTGCTGTGGTATAAGAGGAATAAACACTTGTGCTATAGTATTGTGTCAGAGTTTTTATTCCTTTCATAATTTGTAAGCCAATATAAATATATCGTTTCATTTTGAAATACTGCTGTTATGTTGTATAGCAGCGTACGCCATTTTCGTCTTGGACCCCGTGTATGAACACTGCGTTGCTTGTTTATTAGATTTATAGCTCTAATATTGCATCTCACATTAAAAACTTCAATCTACTTTTTTTTTTTTATCATCTCTCTTGTACGGAACGTTTTTTCCTTCTCAGATGTCTGTCCTTTGTCTGAAATGTCTCGCACTGCGGCAGAATGTTCATGACGGCGCAGATCCACCGCACTGAAATACTGCGTCTTTCTATTCATGTCTAAAACAAGGAGAGGAGTGAACGCTGGACCCGCCCCCTCAGGACTCAGTCATGTGACTCTGCCGGGCTGCCATGGACAGCAGATTCTCCATCACCGGAATGTTCATTACATTTTCCCTGGCTGATTCTCGCAGCCTGTGCTACTTGCCGCCCCTCTACCCCGGGGACAAGCGGTGTGTTTTGGTCTAGTCTCTGAGCTGAAGCTGAGGGGGTTAAAGTATGCGGTTTCCACACAGGGTGAAGCGATCGATCTCCAGCAGGTCTTTTTTGTCTTTTGGTGTTCTGTGTTTGAGCTCAGTGCCGTGAGGCGTCTCGCTGCCGTCCTCCTCTGCTTTAGAGGGACTCTCTGGAGGAGGCTCGCTGGTTTCCATGGTGACAGGGTTAGGAGCTGTGGGGAGGAGCTCTGGCGTGCGTGGGGCAGGTTGCTTGGTGATGGAGGGGGTGAGATGCTGGGCTTCTGGCTCATCTGAGAGAGAGAGAGAGAGACAGAGACAGAGACAGAGAGAGAGAGAGAGAGACAGAGAGAGAGAGAGAGAGACAGACAGACAGACAGAGAGAGAGAGAGACAGAGAGAGAGAGAGAGAGAGAGAGAGAGACAGACAGACAGACAGAGAGAGAGAGAGAGAGAGAGAGAGAGAGAGAGAGAGAGAGAGAGAGAGAGAGAGAGAGAGAGAGAGAGACAGAGACAGAGAGAGAGAGAGAGAGAGAGACAGAGAGAGAGAGAGAGAGAGAGAGAGAGATACAGGACATCAGCAACTTACTTTAGAATCAAATGCTGGATGTTGAGGATGAGTTATGGTGTGTGAATGGAAAGTAATCATGGCAACTAGTGAATCTCAGCTGAGCGTTACCTGACGGTGGGGGAGATGTGGCACGGCTGGGGGTTCTCGGCGTCGTTTTCGGCGCTGGAGTTTTGGGTTTATCAAACAGCTTCCCCTCCATGTTGGCCTTTTTAACATAGTGACACGATTTTCCCAGGAGAACTACACTGTTCAGCACTTTGAGTGTGATCATTCTGCAAAAAAAAACCCCACACAAAACACTGCAAGATCAGCACGACGCATACTTTAAACTAGCTTTCTCCATATGTAACGGACAGCGAGTTACCCGAGGTAGAAGAGCAGCAGACTGACGGATGCGAGAGCTCCCTGGATCTTCACGGAGCTCATCACCACTCGGATCAGCTGAGAAGAGACAGAGAGAAAGGATCACATATATGGACACGACGCTTGACTAGTTTGCGATTAACAAAACACAATCGATTGCTAGATTAGTTAGCTCAGGCTAATCGACTCTGGTTTATTAAATTACCCTAGCCATAAAATGTAGCCATCTTTGTCTATATACTGTGTTGAAATATTTGCCATGCTAATTGTATTTATAATTAATGTTTAAAGAGCCCTCTTCCTCATACAAGCGCCAAGAGACACACACACTAGGCTAGTGTCGCTCTGATTGACAGGGCAGAGAGTAATGCTCTTTCTTCCCACACACATTTTCCTCTCTTTGACTGTAAATGTGAACTGCAGCATCTCACCAGTACGGCCAGAGGCAGAGGGATGAAGCCCATTCTCCTGGCCACTGAGTCACTGTAGTCTGTATACGCCTGTCCAGAATCAACCACAAATGTGAGAAACAATGCCATTTACCAGCACAATTAGCATTAAAATGGTTTGGCATCAGTGCTAACAAACACTCACATACTGCTGCCGGCTGCTGACGAGCTCAAAGGCCAAGCTGGCTTTGTATTCACTGTACACCTACACACACGCACACACACACACACACACACACAAGCAAGCAAAGGCTTCATCCCAGGAATCAACACATGAACCCTTTTTAGAAGCGCTACATATTACATACAGAGAATCAACACAAGATCAATACAACTGAACGTTTTAAATGATAGATTGTGACAGAGTTGCATCCTGATGACAGAGTTGTCCGTTATAGAGCACCAGGTCGATACGAGAAGATCCCTCATATAAACGTCTGAAGGTTGAAACTTTGCTCACGTCTGCAGTGATGTCGTTGAATTTGGTGATGAACGCGTGCTTTACGACGTCCACGGCCACTTCGGAGGCCACCACCATCAACACGTCTGGAAGCAACACCCACAGGTGATCTGAAACAAAAAGAACATCGATGTCAATGTGAGTGCACTGCGCATTTGCATTCATGTTTACGCATTTATGTATAAAATAAATATTAGAACGTGCACGTTCTAAGCTGCATCCTCATTCCAAGAACAAGTCAAACACTGACCGAACATGGACAGCATTCTGCTGGGTCTAGATATGGTCTGGGTTTTGAAAGACTATGGTGTGAGGGTGGTGGTAGAGTCCAGACCTGAGTTCCAGGAGAACTGCTCCATGTTCCTCAGACACACAATCAGCAGCAGGATGCAGTTAGTGAAACGCTCCTTAATGTCTGCAGGTCAGAGAGCATAAACAAGCCATCATCAGCATCCTCTCATACTAGGGCTGTCCAAAGTCTTTCAGAAATTGCATTTGAATTGGAACAACGTTGATTCGGGTAACGTCTACACAGGTGATTGAACCATGAATACGTTCTCGATTCTGATATTTAGCCACATGAGATCACCCAAATTCTTTGTTTTCACTGGAAATGATGGACCACTTTCATGTGCAGGACAGGACGTGTGAGCATTTGGATATAAAATATTAATGAAATTCAAGCAGTAATTAAAAGAGTGAAACTAACTCCAACAGTGTTCACATAGACAACCGCCACAAAAACACAAAGGCTCTCGAACAAGGCTCTCTGCTCACAACAAATGAGAATAATGGATGTTTAGCAGGAGAACCGTCCTGAATGAGGTACTCCAGGGCTTGTTACAGGACGGCAGGGAAAATAGAGCAAACTACCCCGAGGGGACACGGAGTGAAGGGGAAATTGCGGCGGCAGAGAATAGGAGCTGATTGCGGCACATCTCTCATTTAGACACGGTGCTGAAAAGCTTCAAACAGGCTGCTGGGACTGGAGGAGAGGCCCATTGAGACCCATACACAGCCTGTCAGCACAGCTGCCTGCCATCACCGCAAGCCTGAGAGCTCCGAGTGCAGGATGGTATTAAACACATTACTGAGGGGACTCAGGACAGAATTATAGATGCAACTTAGTCTAGATGTTGAACATGCAGGTTATTCAGTAAACAAGACACATCCAGAACAGTGGATTTAACCGACTTACCGCTGTTAGACATCTGAAAGAGGTTATTTTTCTCAAACTTTTTAAAGACGCTTCCTTTGATCTCCACAAACTGTGACAAAAAAAAAGAGAGAGCAAGAGAGAGAATAAACACACACATCACTGTAACACATTGTATTGCCTTTTAAAAAAAAAAAAAAAAAAAAAAAAAGGCCAACTAAGGGCAGTTATGTTGGTACCACTTTATTTGCATAGTCCAACTGTAGACCACACATGAATAGTCTGTAGATCTACCAGTTTACAACATTGTGATTATAAATTCTCAATGGTCGGAAAGTGTTGATTAATTTTCTATCACAGTAGCTCTGACAGTAGTTCCAGCTGTGAGGCCAATCACAGGTTTATATACTCAGCAAAAAAAGAAACGTCCCTTTTTCAGGACTGTGTATTTCAACAATAATGTTGTAAAAATCCAAAT
>JAQQZU010000002.1:4544403-4560808 GCA_030068025.1 Parauchenoglanis punctatus | reverse complement strand
AAAAAGAGTAGGTGTGTCCAAACTTTTAACTGGTAGTGTATGACGCGTCATGTGACCTGAGCATTTTGAGTGAGAGAAACTGTCACGGACTGGACCATCATGAAACTAATGCGTAGTAATTTCCTTTGTTACTGCATGTTACAGAATGTGGCCTGACTTCAGGGTGTGTGTGAGAAAAAATGAGAGAAAAAAAAAAGAGAGAATATAATACAAAGTGTGCCTTTGTGTGTGTGTGTGTGTGAGAGTAAATGGGACAGTGTGTAGGCGAGGCCCACCTTCTCCAGCTCTTTAGGGATCCTCATGCACGTGTAGATTCTCTCTCTGCGCTCCGTGTACTTGGCCTCGTTGTGCTCCGGGAAGTAGCCTCTGGTCAACTCGGCACACATGAACCTCAGAAGAGACGGCTCGTCTGTGTCCTCTTCGTCTGTGCGGGAAAAAAATTACAACACTCAGCGTGCTCTATTCATTTCATGATTATTTATTTCTCTGGAGAAATCGTGTCGACTCAAGTGGTGAAGGTGAACGTGGTCAGGGAACATGGGGGTGAGAAAAAGAGCTCTCGTGGGGATTTTTGGGTTGTTTTTAGCAGCGAACAATGAAACACCACTGCCTGCAATGCCTCCTTGTGTGGAACACAGTGAATAACTTCTGACAGGAATAAAAACTAAAATAAAGCAGCAACCAACAAATTAGCAAATAGGAACGCTAAACACATCACACATTTTAAGAGTACAGTTAGCATTAGCAAGGACTATCATGAAATCACTTTCAAGCACACGCAGACATTCAGCTGCTCAAAAGCTGAGTAATAACTCTGAAAACACTCAACATTTCTTGTTATTTTTTATTCTATAGACGTATAGACTGAAATGAGGTAGGGATGACGTAAAGAACGCTGGGGGCGGGGTTTATAAACTGACTGACAAGAGGCCCATCCAATCACAAACAAGCATGTAGGACCGTGTAGCAGATTTTTAAACGGGTTTTCTTAGCCAGGGAATATACTTATGCTGAGGTTATGGCTTAAACCGTTATGTTCTCCACGTTATTTCTACTACTGAGACATAAAAAATGACCATTGCACCTTTAATGTCATAAACAATGCTGTGTTTGTTTTGACTCAGTGACATTTGTTTGATTTTAACTCGCACTGACATATGTGGCATACAGACTAACAGTACTGTAAATTATTCAAATGTGTTTAAGCAAATGGTTAGTGTTGATCAGAATTAGAAATATACCAAATTATAACGCAGGTGAATAAGTCTCTATGGCAGCACGAAAGGTGCGCGAGCTGTCAGATGCTGAAGCTCACCTGAGTGCTCGCGCCGCTCCTCTTTCCCACACTGTCCATCATAACACCCCAGAGTTTCCGCCATTTCTGTCTCAGGGACGCCTTTACGAGTCCCCACAACCTTCCTCCAAGAGCGTTTCATCCGTTCCGAATTGTCCTTGTCTGTATCTTTTCCCTCTGACAAACCGCCACAGAGGGAGTCCGCCATTTTTAATTTCGCGAGTTTGTTCCCTACCTGTATTCCGCCATAACTTCCGGCTCGTTCACGATCGCTTTGACCAATCAAAGCTAAGAAGGCAAGGTCATGCTGACCAATCATAGCGCACGAAGCGGGATATGTCGAAATACGGGTAGATTCTACAGTGTACGTCATCACGTCGCAATGAGGCGATAAACAACCCAAACTGCGTTTTACAGAATTAAAAAAATAAAAAGGCAACTCGATATTAAATAAAACGATCGTTTATATACATACATGTGTTTAAAAATATATATATAAAATCCACTTGCCATTTAAATGGTCGGAATAATTTTGAAGTATACGGCCAAATCAAAAATCCTAAAACACATAACAAAACTAAAATTAGACATTTTAATTTGTTGCTCATTTCAAAACTCAGCTTTACTTTATCCGATAAAGTAGAGATAAGTGAATTAAAATATTCCGTATTAATTTAAGATGAAATATTAACGTTTCTTCCACTGACATGGAAAAAGTGGAACAGACCACTAGATGGCGCAAGAAGATCACATCTGGAATCCAAGAGGACAGCCGTACTTGTAATTTTTTAGTGTCCAGCTCTAACACACAAAGTTCAACTTATCAGCATATTAACAAGCCTTGGTGAAATTAAAACGATCTAAGAAGACACTGTGTTACGCGTGCAGGTGACAAGATGTTAAAAAAAAAATTAAAGCTACGAAATGCAAAGCCAATGAATCCTACACATACACCTCATCGAAATAATACTGTTTTGTGAAAAAAAATATGCAACATGTACAATATATATATACATTTCTTGTTGACGCTATATATTCGCAGCAAAGTTGGCACAAGTAGCTCCATTCAGTAAACATATAAAACTGTGCATAAGTCTTACCCAATAAGCAAACTGACTTTTTGGCCCAATGTCTGTGGCAATGTTGGTTCTTATTATACAGTGCTGAGCCAACACTGGCAAAGAAGCACTGACAACAAAACCTAAATTTGCTTTGCAACCTGGACCCATATTTTAAATGCTATCCCAATATTGGCAAGGTGGATGTTTAGTATTTCCTGCACAAGTGTTACATTCCCAGCACTTCAGCAGTCAGAGAACTGTATAAGTTCTTTAAGAAGCTAGGAAAAAAAACTTACCAAAAACGTTCTTTGACAGCTTAGGAAGTGGTGGATCTAGCAGGGGTGGGGAACCTGATCCATGGGGAGCCGATGTAGGCGCAGGTTTTTGGGATGATGTCTCAATCAGCCAATAAAGCTGTTCCGAGCCCTGGAAGGAGTGTTTACTAATTGCTGATAGAGAGGTCATCCCAAATGACATGGCTTGGGTTCCCCACCCTGATCCAGAGCCTATCACGGGAACACTGGGCATGGGGCAGGAAAACGCTAACAGAGCACCATGCACATTCACATCCACAGCTATGGGCAATTTAGAATGGCCTGTACACTCCACTCCGCATGTCTTTTGAAGGCTGAAGGGTACCAGAGAACCCAGCCAAATCCACACAGACATAGGAAATTCATACACAGGCACTCCACACAGACCTGCGAACCAACCGGGGAACCCTGATCTACATGGCAGCCATACTTTTTCCTTTACTCCTTCACTTTCACTTTACTAAGGCTTGAATTAGCAATACACACAGACAAAAAATGAAGATAAGGGCATCCTGTAGGCCTAAGCACATTTTATTGGCACACAAAATCGCAAAGCATACATACAAGACTTTGGATATGACACGAAAACACCTCTGCTAAATATTATACAAACAGTGCAGAGTTCTAATAATACAAGATTGGAGCAGAAGAACCCCATTGTGTTGGAATTGGAAATACATTTGTATCTTTGGGAAAAAAAGCAGTCGTTAAAAACTAAAAACACAAATGAACAGACCAAAAATGTATGTTTTGGTTGGGTGTATACCAATCATCACCATTATCATCTTGAATGTTATGTCATTGTATACTCATTTCAGTAACACAAAAATACGCCCACTGGACAATTTAACAGTAACACCACTACACACGTCTGTTCTGTGAGTGAAAATACCCTGTTTGTAAGGTATTTAGCATGACCAGACTGGTTTGAGCTGACGGGAAGGCTTTACAACCACTCTTCACAACCACGGTGAGCAGAAAAGCATCTCAAGAAGAGAAGACCTCATCCGGTTCACACTCCTGTCAGCCAAGAACAGGAATCTGGCACTACAGTGGGCACACGCTCAACAAGACTGGACAGCTGAAGATTGGAAAAAGACCAGGCAATGTTTTGGGATGCTTTTCCGCACAACACGGTTGTAAAGAGTGGTTACTGAGTTACCGTAGCCTTCCGGTCAGCTTGATCCAGTCTGGCTATTGGATAACTGCCTGAATGAGCAGGTGTAGAGGTGTTACTATTAAAATAGGCGGTGAGAGTATATCCGTGCCCTGTGCGTGTGTTAGCTAATCTCAAATTAGCACTTCTTACTTTTCTCATACAGGTGCACATTAGTGAGAAAAAAGTCAGTGTGGTCAACTGAAGGTCAATCAAAAGAGCTGCCATCATGGATGAGGATCGGTGGTCTTCAATGGGCTGCACCAGAGCGGACTGCGTCCATATGTACAGAGGAACGACCCTGTAGGTGTTTCTAAACCGATAAACTGAACACAACATGGCCTCGGACCGAGGAATAAACAAAAACAGTTTACAGATTTCAAAATATCATGCAGCAACAAGTTACAGTCCAGTCTGGTAGGAGGTTTGTTAAAGGGATACAGAGGGAATATGTTTGTCATATGTGCCTTCAATCAGAGTACGAGGAGATCACGGAATATTCACAAATCCTTAAAAATAACACATTTAGACCCAGAAAACAAAATAGCTTTTGGGTAAAATTGCAGGTGTAAATTATACAGCTAGAGAAGCTTGTCCTTCCCTCAGCAACGTCTGTCTTTTCCAGGAGCAGTGGATACGTCCTAAGCCGCATTCTAGCGTGTAAAAGGATGTGATTTAGGACTTAGCCAGTTTGTCGTGTTGGAAAAAATACTCCAAATTAAGAAAAGGAATTGGAAATAAATGCAAATGTGCATCAGATCTCAGTGGCTCTCCAATGATGGACCCTCTAGCTGCAGTTGTCTCGTCACTGATTGGTTGTCATCCAGACACGCGTCGCCATGGACATGTATTGCTACCTCAATGACCACCTAAAGTTTATCAGCTGAACATCTCACGCATCAGTTTTTCGTCTTCTTTTTTTTTTCTGGAAAATATCCATTTCCCTGGTCAGGCCTGTTCAGCTTCTCAGTGCTGTGTATCGCTGGACACATCGAAGTCTGTGGTGAAAAATGGACACCACGGACGCCATGAGATGGGAAATAGATCATCGGGGGTTGAAAGTAAAGTCAGAGAGAGAAAGAGAGAGAGTGTGACAGAAAGATAGGGCTGTATCTGGTTACTGTGAGGCCTGCGAGGCCGTGCTCTCGGTTTTGCTGTCCTGGCCCGACGGCGGTGCTTTAGCCCAGGGGCTGCTGTTGGTGAGCGCTGGCGAGCTGGTGAAGTCGTCGTCATCATCAAGGCCATTGGTGGCGTCGTACTGCGTGTTCTCCAGCCGCGTGATCAGCCGCTCGTCTTCATCGCCAAACTCGCCGCCCATCAGGGTGGGTTCGCCCACTACCATGACGTCCTGCCGATCATACCATGAGAGGGGAAGCGTTAGTGCACGAGTCATTTTTTAAAAATATTTATAACATAAAGCTCAAATGTATCGATATGCTTACAATTAAGAAAATGTTTCGGATATTAAGGCTACGAACTATGGGAGAGGAACCATGGAGGAAGGAATGATAAAGACTGCACTACAAGGACAAACTAATAAATGAACAAACAAACAAACGAAGAAATAAAATCACACTCGGGTTATTGAGGAACTCGTCATTTTATCGCTGTGAATCAACAAGAAGCAGCGTTTTCTTTCACGTTGTACATTATTGTACGTAATATTCTAGCATTCCTGCAAAACAAAATTAAAATGAAATAACAATGAAACTTAGACACGTTCATTCATAACAGTCACATTAATTCATTATTGCTAAGATAATTAAAATATTAATAATAACAACTTATTCAATGAGTCAGATCATTTGGCTCAATAGAGTCGACTCTTCTGGCTCCCAAACGACTCACTGTCATTTTGTTTTGTAAACTAGACAAAGTTTGCGTTATTTTGAGCAGGGATTATTTGACTGAAATGTATTTTTATCATTCTTGTCTAGATCAGTAAGAATACATGAACACTTCGATGAGTGAGCTGGTTAACTTTTGTCCAATTTCACACAAATGAAAATACAAGAAATGAAACCTGATCGTTAGCTCTGCCCTTTTGAATAAAAGTATAGTCTTTCACTACATGCATCCATTTAAGTGTTGGCACTGTTGAACTTTCACAAAGTTCACTTTTAGGCTAATAATATTTTCTCACAATGCTTCTAATCCTTAACGTACTGCATTTTCTGTACTATTTCCACCCCTGCTGATAGGACAGCATACTTAGATACACCTACAGTGTACAGGCTTTAATATTTATATCTGTTAAATGCTTCAATCCGATTGGTCAGAAGGTTCTAGATTGATTGATTGGTCAGAAGGTTCAGAAGCTGTCTATAAAAGCAGATCTGAGAGTAGTTCCAGGTGTAGTATAAATCATGGGTTTATACGAACGCACTTGTTCTAATATGTGATTAGCCGGGTTTCCGTTGCAATTTTGCGCAAAATAGAACAATTTTGACCAAGCACGATTGCGAGTGGTCCGTGTTTCCATTCAGCGAAACACAGTTTCTCCTCTCGAGACAGTTCTTACAGAGCACCCTGTTTCCAGAAAGGTAGCATTTCCATTTGCCCTTCATGTCATGTCATGTGACTTAAATGTTTCCATTTCAAGTTTTGCGAAATATTCCTTTACCGAATTGTCTGAAAAACCACCTCTTGGATTTACAACTTTTTCGATAGTTTTTTTGTAATTCACGTGTTTGCATTACTCGTTTTCATAGATGGCAATTTAAAATTGGGCATTACGCAGGTTAATGGAAACACTGCTACTGTTTCCATAGTAACAATTCATTCACAGGGACTTCTATGTTTTATAATGAGCTGATAAAAATTGCTGGTAAAAAGTGTCTCGCTAATTAACGAGAAAAACTTGTGATTGCTGACACGTTAAAAATGTTTTTCGGTAAGGAGACATTTATTTAACATTTATGGAAGGAGTCTCCAGTTTCAGTGTGTTGTAACAGTCATTGGACTTCAGGACAGGACATAATAAGAGGAGGTTTTTTTTTTTTTTAGCTTGTTAATGTCCAGTAGGACAGGCTGGTGAGTGAATGGCAACATTAACTGTAACCATAAAAGGATAAAAGTGCAACTTGTCATTCATTAACGAATAAATATTGAAAACAATGTGAAATTGCTGTAGTATGAGAAACGAATTCACGTTGTTGTGAGAGTAACTCCACTCCGTGCCAGGCCATCATTGATTATTTTCCTACAACAGCATGTTCGGAAGTGATTTATTCTTTACATACATTGCTTTGCTGATTAAGTAGAGGCACCTGCTAATCTTCTCATTCAGTAAATACAGTTGCTCAGTTCGGGCGCATATCAATTATGCAGGAAACACTCATTTACAAAAACACTGTGAAATAATTCTTAATCAAATCACTAGCTATTATAAACTCCCATCACTTGCTTTCTCTCTTTCTCTCCTTCACACACTCTCTCTGCGTATCTCCAGACGGTCTACGAGGCCTCACACGCAGGCCGCTGAGCTCCCACTCCTCCTCTCCATTCCGTAATTACACTCATTCATTAAGGTGGGCTTTTGGACTAAATCACAATATCCACATGCTGATTTGTCAATTTACATAGCTAATTAACTCATTAGCAGAGATGTTAGTGATGGGGAAAAAAAGACCGCTGCTTGCCAACGAGCCTTGAATTCGCCATCTGTTTTTGAACGGCAACTGTCACCCTCCGCTCAGGGTGTGAAACCAGGGGCCAATAACACACACACACACACACACACACACACGCACACGTATACACGCACAGAGTGCTGCGTCTCACAGGTTCCAGCTGGTGTTCTGACTGCAGGCTCTAATTGCTATCAAATAAGAAGCGTGTTCTGCGTACTCATCTCATTAACTTTAGCTTGTGGATAAACCTGAATAAAGGACCGCACTTCAAAACACCACTTCTGCCCTTCAGCGCTGATCCGGGATCAGCTCTCCTGACCTGATCCTTGAACCGAACACTCAAGGCTGACCCAAAAGCAACAAAGCAAGACAAAAGTCAAGTTAGGTAAGGAATAAACCACAACAGAGCATGCTGTTATAGGAAAATAATCCGCGACGGTGTTGTGTGATGTGTTGTGTATTACGTCCCAGAAATAGTCAAATACAAACGTATGTCAAATTCAGTCACTGCAAATTTGTGTTGTTTTTTTTTTTCAGTTCATTTTTTTTCAGTCATTTGTATTTTGCTCCACATAAGCAAAAATATTAACAATCTAAAACGAATAATATGAACTGAATTAATTGAACACTGTTTTAAACCACGCATGCTTGTTCAGTTTTGTTTTGTTTTTTTGAACAAAAATTTCACACACACACAAAAAAAGTTTTAAAAAGACCTTCTAAACTTCCTAACTGTATTCTTCGCTCTCATTTCCTCAATTCATGAATAATAATCCTTCATGTCACATCGAAATTTACAGTAATCACTAGCTGAAGGCTTATGAAAAGCTTTCACGGCTTCAGCGAATGCGTAATTACCAGATAGGAATTGTCGGAACGCTTAGACTTAACCGATTAATGTCATGTTAGAAACAAATATGACTGAAAAAATGGCAGTGGCCTCTATAGTGTGTTTAAGCTGAAGGAAATTTAGACCTGTCCATCTGGAGCAATCCTTAAAGATACTCTGTAGAAGAGGTTTTTGGAACCTTTTATTTGGGAGCTAAGAACCCCTTAATTATCAAATGAATGCTTGAAGAACCATTTTTTAAGACTTTAAAACATTTGCTATAACTGAAACACTACGCGGTTTTAATAAATCCCGGGACCAAGGAGATCGCGGAATCTCCAAGCCACCATCATGTAATTCATTAATTCAATAAATGAATTGCAAATAATAATAAAAAAAAATTTTGGGTTTTCTGAAAACATGCTGCGGGAGGAGAAAGAGAGGAAAAACTTTCTTTACAGCTTTCCGAATGGAAAATTCGATTGCACAACACTCGGAAAGTGCGACGTTCTGTTTAAGGAAATGATTTCTGCTTCCTGTGCTGTTGTTTGAACGAAGGGAACGACGGTGAGCTTTGAAATGGTAATTAGGTTGGTGGGATATAATAATTTAATCATCGTTTTATTACCAGAGCTGCCAAACTTTACACATTTTGTATAGGAGCTCTGCATTTTAACCCTGAACTGCTCTAGTATGAGATATCATGCAGTCTTTTTCTTGATATGAGCCTGGCATTTTAATCCATATGAATGACATGAACTGCACTGTAATAATGTATACAGTAATGTATAGTATATAAAATATACTATATAAATACTGTATATAAAATAAATAAATACATTTACTATGGATTCCCAACAGTATCATGCTGTAGATCATAAGAAGATGCTTATAAAATACTGTTAAATATTCATCTGTCTATGTAAATTAACAGTTAATTCTTGTCACTTAACCAATAAGTGTAGAACTGTAACTTATCAGCATAAAACATTATTTTCTGTCAAGTTGAGGAAATGTAATCACAAGTTCAGTCATTATCGACATCGTACTAAGCTAATGTTTCAGTTTGGATGATATTTTCTTTTATTAAACTGGCTTGACTTCGGACAGCACAGCTTCAGTACGGGAGCAGTTCACTTCAGCGAGGAGGTAACTTTACGCTGGTCGCCTGACATTCCCAGTGTCCAGGGTTGTTCTTCTGCATGTCTACTGAACTGCTGACATTTCAGATTCAGTTGAATTAGGTCTGATTCATTAAGTCAGGTTATTAGCAACCCGATTAGCAAGGCAAGCTCTGTAGCTCGAGTGACGTTAGCAAAATGAAGGGGTTGTTTTTCGCATCCTTTGTAAAGTTTGTTTGAGCTCGTCTTATCGTTTAAAAACTTGGTACAAATGTAAGAATGTCCCTTAACAGCAAACCAGTTTTCTAGCCTTTTTATCGAACAGTTCTATAAATTAGGAACAGGTATCCTGACACTCAGTTGAAGCTAGCGAAAACAGCCAGTAGAGTTAAAGTTACTCGCCAATTACAGTGTGAAGATGTGTTTACTTGTGCTGTTACAGAGCCGACTGTATAACTGCAGACTGGAGGATCTTCCAAAGGTTGCGACCTGGATTCGCCAAAGTGTCTCTCTCAGCAGATGGAGAAGTCAGGTGTGTGTGTGTGTGTGTGTGTGTGTGTGTGTGTGTGTGTGTGTGTTATTCCCAGGAGCAACACATTTTATTGTGCACTCCATTATAGTTGTCTGGCTTTCTCATTTAGTTATTTAGAAATGGATAAAAATCAGCTTTCTTCACTTTCCACCATACCCCTCATGCTACAGCCCTTCTGAGTTTTCCCACTTATGAAGTAACGTCCTTCCCTAAACTGTAACAACCAGCTAAACCCCCGCTCTCTCTGCCTCTTGCTGTTTTCTCTTCTTTGTACTTTTTGTCCTGTCCGTACCCACTCTCCCTTGAACACAGTTTATTGCTCTGGCCCCTTTTATATTTATGTTTACCTTTCTCTCCTTCCATTAGTTTGTTTCATATTTTTTTTATTTTTACCACTGTTGCTCGATTTTTTTCACGTGCTTGTTTTCAGGCACTCGTCGTCGGTGATTGAGGATACCAGCCCAGCACTGCGGTCGAGTCCTCTCCCGATGTCCGCTCTCTATTTCTCCATCGCTTCTCTTTTGCCTTTTCACTGTCACTGTCAAGCAGTTCACTATTATATGTGCAATGGACTTGTTTCCAAGCTAGACTGTAATGCAGCTGTGTTACACTGTGTTTGATGCCGTATTAATTCTGCTATTGATGCTTTTTAAACTTGCCAGCTGAGGTCATGCTGATGAATTCAGTAAAGCCAGTCATTCAGGATTTTACAGGAGGCACTTTCTTCCAAACAGGTAATGCAGTACGCTGTTATATACATGTTCCAAATATTATTAGTATTACAAAGGACTTGTAATAAACTACAACAATAGATTACTGAATGTGCATTCACTTTTGAATTTCTGAGGATTTATACAAAATGTAATGCAGAAGTAGCAGATTTCATTACACTTTGTAAATAAACATTAACGTGCTGGCATATACTGTAAAACCCACAGGTATCCTACTGTAATATACCGTAATCCAATATTAAATGATATTTTATATCATTTAAAAGATTTTTGCAGTGAAATTCTTTCACAATCTCTCTATCACAATCTCTTGACTGGACTCGTTCAGCTTCCTGTCATGGTCCTAACTTTCTGTCAGTTCATTAATGTGAAATAAAATCTATGTCAATGTACTGTATGTTTGACTGCAGCTAAGACCATAAACGTAACATCAGTTAACTATATTTATTTAGGCCATTTTTAACATTTTGGCCAAAAATGGCATTTGCTGTTTATGGAAAAGAAAAAAGGACACAAAATTCTGACCTAAAAAGATCGAATAGGCCTAAGATGAAGTGTCAGTCAATAAACCACGAGCAGAAAAATACGAATATCGCCCAAGCCTAGCCATGATGAAGAAAATTTCAAATGAGGTGCTGAGATTAAATATTTAATTTTATAAATGTGTCAAAATATTGTACAATATTACTGCAACTGTGGAAGTCTCATTAATCATATTTACATATTATAGATTGACTTAAACAATTATTCCTCAGACCTGAGCTTTCTCTTTTCATCATTTAAAATGTACAACGTAGATATTCGTGTAATCGTCTTTCTTCTGTCTTAAGCCAGAAATTCAGGACGGACAGGTGAGTATAAGTACGACTCAACGTACTTACTGCTGAACAACGTTCAGAACCATTCTCCAAAAACACACGTACGTTTAGCACTAGGGGGCACTGTTGTAACGGCGTTTCATAAACAGTTGCCTCGCACCACTCCACCGGTGATCACATGACCGCCTCATTGTGATTGGGCTCACGTCGGAGAGTGCTCATTGCTGTACAACTGCGCAGACAAAACCAAACGGCCGCGCTACATATGTAAGCAGCATGTTCTTCTCCACAGAGCGTGGCTCGGCTCCACAGGCTCCGTGTTTCACTTTAAGATGGAGGGGGCCAAGCGTTCAGTGACACACACCCACTCAGATATATACTGTATGTATGATAACGAGAGCTGGCACGAGTCAGTGGCTCACACCAACACTTTTCTCACAGCGTGTGTGTGTGCGTGTGTGTGTCATGTATGTGTGTGCATGTTCTTTCCAGAGCAAGTACAAGTTCCCGCAATTAAAGTTGTTCCTAGAGAGAGGGGAACAAAGCTCAAAGGGTAGGAAACAGTCAGGCGTTGGTGTAAATTAGTGTCAGATGTTTCATATGTTCCATGTTTCGTTATTATTTGCTAGCCAACAGATTAGCTAGTGCATTTTACACGAGCTTGCTAGTCGCTATGTTCTATTAAACTGCAATTCAGTGTCACAGGTGCATGTGTTTATTAAAGAAAAGCTTCATTCCTTCTGTTTTATCTGGATTAAAGTTAATGAGAATGTATGTCGCCTATGGTATTCACAGCGCAGAGGCTCTCGGCCTTTCATTTACTCTTACGTTATAGAAAAAAACCATTTCCGAGACATCCAGAGGTTGTGTCAAACTTTAAAAGTGTCTCCGGACTTAATTATCATATAACTTCAAAGATAAAAATCTGTGATTTGTGGTATTATCATGTAAAAAAATAAAATTGGTTTAGTCTTTTCTGGTCCAGTAATGAGCTCAATCTCTTTTCTTGAAACGATGTCTCACGCAGAAGAGGTGGTGGAGCTGAACGGTGCAGGCGGAGGAAAGGTCTAGTCAATGTTTTCATTACAACTGCAATACTCCTTGCACACAGCAGAGGGCTAAAATAATACCAACCGCTCCTTTAACCCCACGTTTAACATCACAATGCTAACTAGCTAACACTAACTAAAGATGTTATACAGATGTTCCACTCTAGCTAAAGATGTGAGTAAACTGAACTATTAGAATTTTCTATATTAGTTCACGACACAGTGCACTTGTTATCCAGTTATAGTAACTATTAATTTATCTTACATCTTACGATCACGTTTTAATGATCTATTTTATTGTTATGATTATGTTTTAGCAGCTATAAGCAGTTGTTCTCTCACCAGCCTCTCGTTTTTCTCTCTCTTGAAGTGACTAAAATAAAACGAAACTTCTTTTGCTTTTACAAAGCATTTTGTAAATGCTTTCGACCCGAAGCCGAAAGTTACAGTGAACCCTTCCAAAATCCCCTTACATACAAGTCTGTTTCTATAGCAATGATAACATATTAATACATATTTAAATTACAACCAGCTATCAGAGCTCCTGTTATAGAAAATAATCAACACCTTCTGGCCAATCAGGTTTGAGAATTCAATCGCGCTGTGGTATATCACAGTATATTATAGGACCAGACCATGCCTCATGCATACATATATGTTATTTACCACACGAAGCACACACACATACTGTACATACACAGCGTAGGATGTCATAAGGATTAATAATGAACATAATGCACATGCACACACAAGCAAAAAACACCAAACTAGTGCATGCATTAAAAAAAAATGTCACATAAGATAAAAATGTCCTCACACGCATTCAGTAATGACACTCTCGCTTCATACACACACACACACTCACACAGTGACAACCTGATGAGACTCTCGACCTTTAAAGACAATGCATCAATACATTACTATTACCAAACATCAGTTATATAATATATCATAATATTTCATATGCACAATATAATTATCTAGGACCATCAATAACGGATGTAATCTCTCTCTCTTTTTTTTTTAGCATTTTATATATATAGATATTTCATTTTTTTTTTTACTTTTTATTTTAAGAATACATTATTTGTATATTGCTACAATAAGTAAAAGCAATATCACAATGTTTAAAAATATATTTAAAAAATGTAGTAAAATTTTAAATTGTATTATTTAATATTTTGTTTTCTACTCGAACCAAGAAAAAACAAACAATTTAAAAAAATTTACACTATCCTGTGTGTTTAATATTCACACCTGCATACACAACGTGCACGCAAAATAAAAATCTTAAAAATGCCGGTCTTTTGCCTTTCTGATTTTACTAGTAACTTCGAGCAGATTGTGTAGAAGTGTGAAGAGCTTGAACGCGTTCCAAATCCACACTAATCTCCCAGTCAGCATTCGCAGCTCCCATTGTGTGCCGTGACTCTGGGGAACAGCTACGTACTACAAATCCCATCAGCCATTTGCAAATAAATGCAACCCTGCTTCCCACTATTGCTCCCTTGGTGAAAGCTGTAACACTTGTGGGTTGAAGTGTGCGTTTGACCCGGGGGCTGAGTGAGACTCACTAGGGACGAGAGGCCTGGGGATAAAAAGGCACTTGAGGATAAACGTCTCTGGTTAACACTCACGCTCTGTTCACTACTCACCCAGGCATCTCTTTAGATTTTATAGTAAAATAAAATACCTGCTCCAACGTAGCTTTATAAGATACCCAATAGCTTCATATCAATTATTAGCATTATAAACTAGAAATAACCCCCCAAAGGCTCTGGACATGCTTCAGGGGATCCTGTTAATGGCAAAGGTGTGTGTGTGTGCGCGTGTGTGTGTGTGTGTGTGTGCGCACATAAAAGTGTAAAGTTGAATACCCTTAGGACAAAACAAAACTTATACCTACAAGTCATACAATGTGTGATGTTTCAGTTTCACAAGTAAAAAAAAAAACAAAGCCAAATATGTTAAGATTAATAATGAAAAGGAAAAAAGTGGCACAATTGTTTTTCCTTTATGAATTCCTCCACCCTCGTTCAGGATTTAAAAAAAAAAAAAAATGTATAACTGAGCTACGTTTGACTGTTTCCCCATTCACAGGACCATGGGGGGTGCAAACTTTTGCACTCAGCCATATTTTCACTTATTCTCGAGTCCATTTTGTTTGTAATTTCAGAGTGTATTAGACAAACTGAGTGCATGAAACAGATTACGTTTAGCATTGTTCTTTTCACTTGACCAAAACATTAAATGAGTTAATAAAAATATCAATGAAATCATTTTATTTAATTTTGACCTTTACAGAGTTTAACATCTTTAATGTCTTTTTAAACTCTGTTGACTTCTACATTAGGTGCTAAATCAGCTCTTTAATTGAAGAGGTTAATAACATCATATTTACATATAGTCATTATTTTCTAGCGTTCATGGTCTGAGTGACAGACGTGGAGGACAATACGTATTACCCACAATGCACTACACGCTTGCGTTCTATCATGATGCGCGACTGTGAAACCATGTTGATGCTGATGAATCCCCATGAGCTCAGGTCGTATTACAGTAGTACTCGGTTTGGATTCCATTTACCACTAAAGCTCCATGAAACCATATGAATAAGTCGTGTAAACTCTGCAGGACAAGTGGCTACAAATGCGAACTGGACGTGTATAATTAATGCCATAAAAGCTTTTACCGCAGAGCTACAAAATGAACCAGGCGGTGAAGCGTGCGCGAGTGTATAAGTGTGAGAACATATACAGAATGTAATAGAATATTTCTACTGTAGAATTTTGAAAACTGCAGGCTGTCCTGTACTTTCTCTTTAACATGTACTGTCAAAAGTGAAGTTCAAAAATTGATTAAAAAAAAGGAGAATATTGCATTTAATGATTTAATTCTTACAGTCACCTTTTGATTAATATCTACTCTGTTATGTCCATAAACCTTTGTGAAGTCTTGCCAATTGCTAACATGCTTATTAAGTCATGTTTCTCATGGGTCTTGCATGTTGTTTTCTGTTTTCCTGACATAATCATTGATCCTTATCTCACCTGTTTTTACCATGCGGTTTGTTAAACTGGCTTCTTACACAGCACAAGCATTCAGACTAGACAATTCTACAATAAGTATTTGCAAATAAAAACATGTCTGTGTTATTTTGCTGAAATCTATTTAGAATTTCCTCAAGATTTAGATGTCAAAGTATGTTATAGCCAGAAAAAAACAAACAATTTTGATCAAAACCCGACGGTAGCAGCCAGGGCGCAGCCAAGCGCTGGCTGTGAATAGGATGAGTCGCTGCAGAGAACGAGCAGGTAATGAGTGAGAGCTTACACCTATGTGTGGTGTTACTCTCTCTCAGACACCAACACCAATTTTTCGTCTATTTTTGCTGTTTGTCAGAATTCAGCCACAGAGACAAACAACAGGTTTTCCCAGACCTTCATGCATATATTTATCAGTGTGTGGTGTGTGTAGGTGTGTATGTGTCCTAGGTTGCCTTAATTCACTGATATTATCTTTTTTCTTGCAGGTTTGTGTTGTGATGTGCTCATGTTCTCATGCATGTGTTCACAGATATGTGTAAGTGTGAAAGTGTGTGTGTGTGTGTATGTGAAAGTGTGTAAACTGAGGAACTCGGATGCTTACAGGTACCTGGCTGCTCAGGCTGAAGCTGTTGGCCGGACTGCGTTTCTTGCTGCCTGTGCTGTTGCCAAGGCTGCTGTTAGAGGCGCTGCTGGCCGAGTTCTTCCTCTTCCTTCTCTTTGTTGTGGTCTGTCGAGTAGGTTCTGCACACACACACACACACACACACACACACACGCGCACGCACACATAAAATAAGCAGAAACCAGGGCATAATGCAAGA
>JAQQZU010000002.1:4518385-4544303 GCA_030068025.1 Parauchenoglanis punctatus | reverse complement strand
CACACACACACACACACACACACACACACACGCGCACGCACACATAAAATAAGCAGAAACCAGGGCATAATGCAAGAAGACATGAAACCCCTGTTTTACTCTACAGTAATGCTCAATGTGTTATGTACACATATTATTAACATAAATATGGTTTATTGTGTTAAAAAAAACCTATTCATTTAGAATAATATTATATTATAATAATATTGTTCCCAGATGAACCCCTTAGAGCAGTCACATGCTTTTTGACCAACACTTATGTTCATGTTAATGCTAACTTCTTAGCTTATAGGTAATGTTAACAAAAAACACAATCTTTATAGCATAGTCATATACAAGAAATAGCATTTAAAAACAGTTTTAAGATTAAAAATCACATGTCAGTTCTGTGAATGATTTTAAAATACTTTAAATACTAAAGTACTCATTTAAAATACTTAGTAAAGTGTGTATTCAACTCATCTTGTAAATATGCAGATACACATTTATATATATATACATATATACACATCATGTTGTGCATGTTGTCATAAAAGCAAGAATTTCCTAATCCAATTTTTTTTTTCATCACAAAATCAGTTCCAGACATCTGAGTTTTAGCTGATACCAGATCCTGATCCAATAGTAACTAGAACAAATAGAACAAGAGGAGTGGCACACTTTAAAGCAGCAGTGTGTAACTTTTTAAGCCTTGTGCTTTTTGTCTGGGGAATTGAAATTACATTTAAAATACTAACACGCCTCTATTTAAACTAAATATTCCTTGTAAGCTGCCTTTCGTGGAAAAGCAGAATAGTTCTGGCTTCAGATAAATGTGTTTTCTGGGCCAGAAGAGAGTAAATAGAAGTCTGAAATTAAGAGTTTGCTACATCCATTGCACTGTAATAATGCGATTCACAATTTTATCAAAACACACAAGGTTAGAAATATGTCAGTGAATTGAACTGGAAATATAACAAATAAATATTTCAATTCAAATCCAAACCATTCAGAGCTTCTAATTAATAAACATATTATGAGATTGGTGTACTGCAACAAAAAAAGCGTTTATATTGTATGTTTCCTGTAATTGCCTTAAATTTAATCATACTGGTTCCCTGTTCAAAAAATAATTTTATGAAAATGTTTTTGCTCTGTGTTTAATTTATCTTTATTTTTTAATAGATTTTTATTTTTACTTTATTAAACTGATTTGTCACTTTTTATTGAGCATTGAAAGTAAAGGCAGGCAAGGGGACATCATCAGGAGAGCATTAAAAGACAGAACAAGTACCTTTCTTGTGATTTGTGGGGAAGATTTCCGTTTTGAAGTTCTGTGGATGTCCTGCTGAAAAGTCCAAATAAAATGACTTTAACACGATTATGCAAATTAAGATGTAAAGTAGGCTAAATCACACCTCAGAATGAAATCGTTCACACAATTAACGTAAAAAAAATATAATAAATAAAGATAAATACAGATTAAAATCTTAAAATTCTTGGCAGAATATGATATTCAAATCATTAAAATTAAAAAGAGAAATAAACAAGGATTAAAATAATATTTAAAACACTTTCTAAATGATTAAAAGTCACAAATCCATTATTTAGAAAGCATATAGTTCTGTTAATGAGACTGTGTGAAATTTTTAAGGGCTTCATATGAATTATTAGCAAATACAGTGCCTTGCATAAGTATTCACGCCCCCCATGATCCTTTCCACATTTTGCAGTGTTACAACCTAGAAATGAATGAACTTAATTGGATTTTTTTACAGTTTGATCTCCACAATATGGTGGAAAATACTTAATTAAAATTATACAAAAAAAATAAAAAAAGCAGCAAAAAACGTGTTGGTTGCCTAAGTATTCACCCCCCTGTGTTGATACTTGGTAGAACCATCTTTGGCTGCAATTACATCTGGGATATGTCTCTATCAGCTTTGCACATCTGGATCCTGATGTTTTTGCACATTGTTCTTGGCAGACTGAATGGAGACATGCTGCTGAACAGCAATTTTCTTCAAACTCCTTGGCAGGGATTCTCAATCAGATTCTTAACACTTGGTTTTGAACAACTCCAGTGTGGTTTTGGTGGTGTGCTAGAGATGCTGTTCTGTTTTTAGGAGGTAAAACTCCATCCTTTATGGGTTATTTTGTCCAAATTCATGACATACAAAAATCCCAACACAATAAATAAGTGAATAAATAAATGAAAATACACTTGTTCCAGGTTCCATAAATGTGCAATATAGTTCAAGGAGGTGAATACTTACGCAAGCTACCATAGGACCGAATGTCAATATTCCGGCTGCCATTACTACGGCAATTTAAAATAAAAACCTTTTGCAGTTTTTATGAGATTAATTTTATTAAATACATTTTCAAACACACCAGTGGAAATTTTCATAGTTCACTGATGTTTGATGGTTAAAGAAAATAAAAAAAGATAACAATGTTATCATATCCAGGTCTAAAATATTCAAAAACCTGCCACACACACTGAATCCAGACAATTCTGGCTCCTGGTGTGTTTACCAGTGAGGGTGTGTGTGTGTGAATGACGCAAGGAAACAGCACAAAAACGGACTTATCAGTGTATAAACGTGGCCGTCCTTCCTTCCTGCCCTCGACTTGGACTGCGTTTCAGCAGAATGGGAGGAAAAGAAGGAGCCGCAGCTCGTAAGGAAACGGCCGTTACAGAGGATTCACAGCACGGAATAGGAGTTTAACCGGAGCCAGACGGGCTTCAGGAGCGGAAGTAGAGGAAAATCCCACAAATTAATACCAGACTCTCTGACAGCTTCACAAATGCTAATTTTGCTAAATCTGCCACAGTGATCTGGGTTTTAAGTCTTGGAAAATAATCAAAATGGACCACTAGACAAACCAACCTGATGTCATGATCATGTGTAGGGATTTTACTGCGCAAGAGTGATTTTGTTTTGAATTTACAGTTTGTGCAAAAGTCATGTAAACAAATACTGTACAGTACTGACCTAGAAAAAAAATCAAATTTCTAAATGTACTATATATTTCTAATTTACTTTAAAGAGCAGTAAAAAAAATAAACGCAGTCTTAGTTGTGAATGCCTTTGTTGTGTATCATTTCTTCTGAGTATGCTGTTACACAATTTTATTGAAAAAAAAAAAAAAAGAAAAAGAAAAATGCTAAGTTTTTAGCTAGGAGTCTATCACTCTCTTTTAATGACAGAAACCTATCTGTTATACTTCTTTTTTTTTGGGAAAATAAATATTTAGGAATCTTAAATTCTAAATATTAAATATTCTATATATAGAATATATATATATATATATATATATAGAGAGAGAGAATATATTATATATATTCTAAATAAATCCTAAAGACAAATATTAGTGACAAAGTTAGCAACAACAGCTGAAGTATAAAACTCCAATTGTTAATCACTGTTGAATAAAATATAAACTGTATCAAGACATACTAGACTAATCTTGCTAATCTTTCTATCTCCTCAGTTTGACATAGTGCTAAGATAAAATATTTCTTTTTTAAATAAAACAACTTTATATTATGTTTAATAACACATTAGCATAGGTGCCAACATTGCTAGCAAGAAAATCTTAGCCTGCTGAGAGATTTTTACCAGAAAAGCACTAGCCTGGATGACTTGATATGCCTTAATCATTAGCAGCTCATCCATTAAGCAGATCACAGCCATGCTTATAAATATTGGCACCTCTGATAATCATCTATCAACTTCTGTTAAGTGCAGATCTATGCTAACATTAGCAACCATTAATTCTAACTCTCTAGTTTGGCTATCACACATTACACACTGTATCTAGCCTTGTTAAAGCTATCATTAGTTAAACATACCTGGTTACAACTAGTAATGAAGCTCACTAGTAAGCTAGTTTTATTTTGTGTATACAATTCTAATCAGTAGAACTAGCTAAAGAAATGAAAAGAAAACAAGTATTTTTGACTAACTGGTTCAATGTAAGTAAAGTTCTGGCCTTGTGGACCCTCATGCCTGTCAATCGGTAAAATCAGGATGTGTGCAAGCAAGCAATATTCAAGTTTCACATTCGTTCCGCACTGCTTGTAATGAACTTCGCATCACTGAGCACTGCAATGAGACAAGTCCCCTATAAATTCCCACTATGCATCCACACTGAGCCCCACTCCTCTCGTACACACTCCGTAACCAGAATCTATCCTCACTCGCAGTGTTCAAATCCTAAAGCAGAAGTGTTTTCTGAGCTGGAAAGCAAAAATGTGGTTGGTATCGGTATATGTATATATATATCTGTTAGCATAACACATAGAAATGATGTATACAATGGCTGAGTGACAATGTGTGTGTGAGACACATCGTATGTGTGTGTGTTTGCTTGTATATATATATACCTGGAGGTGCCACCATACGCTGCCATTTCTGAAACAGACATGTCTTCAGACAGTCTCTTGGGCTGAGGCTGTATGTCTTGTGTCTGGACATGAGCTCCTGCATGGGTTCTAGGATCACACACAGCTACACACACACACACACACACATTATCCATGAGGAAAGCAATATGCCAGCATTACAAATATTGGTGAAAGGCACACCAGTGAATTGTGACTTTATTATTATTGTAATTGTTTGTATAATAAAATAAAATCTTACCACAAACTTTTTCCCCCCTACCACTTAGAATAAAAGGTAGAATTGTAATTTGAACTATTTATTTATGATTATTGGACCATAATCTGAAAATTAAATTTATAACTATAAATTAATATGTAGTGTACAAGTGTATAAGTATATAGTTTATTAGAATAAATATAAAAAATAAATAAATAAATAACTTCATCGCCACCTTTAGTAGATGGAAACATAAGTATGTTATAGCATTACATATATTTGTGGCTTTTAATAACTTAATAATAATAATAATAATAATAATTTCATAATAAGGCCTTGGATTAAAAAAACAAGAAAACCATAAAAAGAGATTTGACTTTGAGCACTAATGAAATATTGTAAAAAAAAAAAATAAAAAAATCATGTTACAGGAATACTACCAACACCTCAAAAAAAAGTCTCTTAAAATTTAATCCTATCATAAAGACAGCATCTTATTTTCTTACATTCATCTTATTAATCCTACTAGAAATACTAGCGTTATATGCCTACATTCTGCAGATCATCATTTTAGCTCTTTTTTAGGTAGCAGGTGGATAAACACACATAATCATGTGCTCTCTCTCACACACACACACACACACACACACACACACACACACACACACTATCCGTTTGAGTTTCAGAGGCCTGCGCTCGGACATGGCTGCATCCCCTCACACTTCCACCGTTTCTGGTGAACAATCCCTGGCCCGGGGCCGAGGCAGCGCAGCTATTTGCAGCGTGAATGTGAGGAAACCCGCGACCTTCCTCAGCTACAGCGCCTCATCCGTCCCAGCTCAGGAAATGGACCTCGAGTGGAGCCACTGATAACCTCGCACACGCACAACATGCTAACGAGCTGCTTTTTACTGGGTATTTTTACCCTATTTTGAAGCTAGGACGCCTTGAGAGAAATGACCAAAAATGAGACGCGATAGTGTTTACAGGATTCAGTGCCAGGTTCGACCTCTCGGTGAATTTTAAACTTCTGATGCTGATGCTCCTGCGTGCAATCTAGATTCACAAATTTAGTTATCATGTTTAATGCAAACAGTGGGGGTGTGGCCTAGGTGCCTGTCAGTCTTACTAAAGGAGGTGTGGAATTAATTGTCATGTTTAGTACAAATGAAAGAGTTTTGGCCTTGGCAATTGATAGTCTTCGTGAAGAAGGTGTGGAATTGGTGCCTGTCAGTCTCGGTGATGGTGCTGTGGCTATATTGTGTATCAGTTCCACCGTAGGAGGTGTGACTTCTGTGCCTATCATTCCTTCTAAGGTAGACATGACCTTAATTATCATAACTTAATATGAACAAATGAGACGTGGCCTTGGTGCCTGTCAGTCCTAGTAAAGCAGGTGTGGTTTCTGTCCCTGTCAGACCTTGTTACAGAGATGTGGTCTCTATGCCTGTCAGTCATAGTAAAGGTGGTGCAGTTTAAGGACCTGTCAATCCTAGTAATGTAGACATGGCTTCTGTTCTTATGCAATATGTGCCTGTCAGTCCTAGTAGAGTTGGGATGACTTAAGAGCCTATCAGTCCCAGTAAAGTAGGTGTTGCCTTGTGTGTATGTCAGTCATAGTTAAGGAGGTGTGGTCTCTGTGTCTGTCAGACTCAGTAAAGTAGGTGTGGCTTGTGTGCATGGCAGTCCATGTAATAAAGGCATGATTTACTACTTCTCAAAGTCAGTGTTTTTTTCCCCGAATAAAAACAATACTGAATCACATCTTAGCTCACTGTATTTGCATTTAAAACATTCTCAATCATATTGTATAGAACCATTTGTTATTTTAAATGTTTCTTTGCACTGGATCATTGATGAAAATTGCATCATTTTGGACAAGCAAGCGAGTCTCACTTATTATTCAAATGGTACATAACAAGCACGCTGCTGTCTATTTTTCTGATTCCTGCCCTGAAGCTGCGTAGATGAAGACATGCAAAGCCAAACGGAATGTTTGCAAAAACATCTGGCATGCTAAACAGCTGCAGCACACACACTGGATCTGGATCAGGATCAGACTGAAAGCGCTGAGATGTTTATATCCAATCCAAATCCTATTTTAATTCCCAATTCAGCTTGCACTTTGCTATTTTTTAAACCACGTTTTATAACAATACATCTGAGTGCTTAACATGCAGCAGAATGAACTCGGTTCCAGATTGTTAAAACACTAAACTGGCCTCTCTTATTTCTCCAAATTTCTTTTACCTCTAAAAGAAAGACGACGGTGTACTGGGTGCGCGGGAGCTGGGCGTCGAGACCCACAATGCCGTGCTTCAGCACAGAACGCTCATTAATGTTATGCTAATTTTCCCCATCCAATTAATTTTCTCTCCCCATCTAGTTCTCCTGTTTTGCAAATCGGAGCTGTCACTCATGCTGAAATCGAAAGAATAAACAAAGAGACTGTAGAATAAATGCAATGGCATGGGTGAAGGTTGGTGTGTTGACACACACACACACACACACACCATGCATGACTAAAAGAGGAAAGCTTTTTGAATACCTTCATTTGTTATCTTTATGCATGTGTGTGCGTCTGTGCGTGTGTGCGTGAGACTTACCCTGAGGTAGTTGAGCGTGAAGTTAGTCAGACCCATTCGGGTGATGTTTTTGGAGAGCTGCTCCAGAACCTGAGGGTCTTGAGCCTGTGAGGGCAGAAGGGCAGCTGTCATTAAAACCTTAAACTTAATAATCCAGTATATCTCTGTTTACCACATCTGTATAATAGGTAAGATTATCTGTATCATATGTGACTTCCATGTACAAAACATTTTCTCCTCCATTTTCTCCCCACTTTAGTCCCAAACACCAGCCTGGTCTCCTCTATTACACTCAATCACACTGCAGCAACCAAGTGAGTAGGGTGAAACCTAACACGTGCTTCCTCCATGGCACGTGAAGCCAGTCCACCTTATATTTCCAATCTGCTGAATCACAGAGCAACACTCACAAAAAAAGGTCCATCTACCTTCTTCCACATACGTGAGCTGACAGGACGCTCGTGATTGGCTGGTGTCGCTGTGATTGACAGGGGACGCCATTCCTTCCACACAGACAACATGACCAAATCTGCTCTCTAAACGCAATTTGCGCTTATGTCGACAGATAAATTACTTTCTTACCTACTAACTCATTTCTCTATACTGAGAAACTGTTGACTTCACTTATAAAGGAAACCAAAGGACAGTGGTTGAAATGTACACATTAGCAAAAAAATTCTTAAGGTAAAACAAAGGCAAGATCTACATTTACACAGCTCTCTGACCCAAAAGCTACTAACAAATTCCTAAGAGGACAAATTACACAGTTTGAAAATTGTATTTAAAAATATCCATTTCATTCATCTTCAGGAAACACTCTATCCTGGTCAGCTTCACGGTGGATCAGGAGCCTTTCCCAGGAACACTAGGCACGAGGTGGGAATACATCCAAGATGGGACACCAGTCACATACTCTTTCACATCAAGGGACCATTTAGCATAGGAAATCAAACCCCTGGCTTGTTTCTGGGAGGAAACCAGAAAACCCAGAAGAAACCCAAACGGCCGTTGGGAGAACCAGAGGCGCTGGATTTTTCACTCTCATTCTTAGGTGTAAGTACAGGACTAAATTTCCCTAAATTCTTACAGATTAGAGTTTTTTTTATAGAGCAGCTTTATACATATCAGCCCTGATGCGATTTGTCCATTTGATGGATCATTTCTAAGCGCAGCAACAACTCTGGTATGAGTGGCATGAGAAAGGCTGGGGTTTTTACACCTCGGTGTCACCATAAATATTCAGTCAATGGTCAGAAACAGATGATCAATACACACTCGGAACTACCTGAGCTTTGTACGCACTACAACATGAACCAAGAAGGTACTAGAGTGTAATAAAGTATGCTGTGCGTGTATACTGAGCTCATTGTTGTACCAAGTTTCGATTTCCTCCGTCTTGTTACTTTCTTTATGGACTGAACCGTTTAAAATTAGAGAGCTTCCGTATCAGGTTTTACAAAATAACTGTGACTAGCCAGCTCTTTACCATCTGCATTACGGCTGCAAAACAAGTCAGAAAATCACATTTTTCCACAATTTGAATG
Organism: Parauchenoglanis punctatus; assembly: GCA_030068025.1. Classification (NCBI taxonomy): domain Eukaryota; kingdom Metazoa; phylum Chordata; class Actinopteri; order Siluriformes; family Auchenoglanididae; genus Parauchenoglanis; species Parauchenoglanis punctatus. Next base: position 4,535,585 of record JAQQZU010000002.1, on the reverse strand, counting down.
TTTCATTTTTATATTGGGTTAAAGAATAAAATTACATAAAAGCAAATACCCAATAGCAAATCGGCTTTATTTTTTAATTTCTTGTTTCCTATTTGGATTTCAAGAGCAGCAGAAACCAAGCTGACGGCTGGAGCCGGAAGGCCGGAATGGGACTGAGGCCAATGCTTCAATTACACTGAATATGTATTTGATTCAGGGTTTAGGGCTGTATATGTGGAGTGCACTCAAACTGCTAATAAATATTGATAGAGATGGCTGAAAATTTGAATTTGGCCACAGCCCAGGGGATTACCTTGGAAAAAAAAGCTCAGCTGCATTCACACTATGGCTACCAATCCATGTGACTTAAGAGAAACCCGAAGAGATAAAGCGGGAATGGTTCAGAGACAGCATGACGGCAGGAACGAGGTGTGTGAGTGTGAGCATGTGTGTGTTTGTGAGACTGCTCTAGACAGGATTTCAATTTCCAGTAATATTTTAAAAATACGAGACGAGAGAGAAGGTGTTAACCAGCTAGTTGGGTTGGAGGTGATGACATCACCTGGACATAAGTAAATACATTTAAAAAATGACAAAGGTGTCACAAGCAAAATGGTCATGTGACGATGTTTTTGCTTTTAAGATTTGTTTGTGTTTGGTTTGTGGGACGGGCTGAGCTACTGAAATGTTAGTATTTTGTAGAACAACAATACATGTCCTTTTAAATTCAGCTTTTCATAACTTCATTTGTAATTATACAGTTTTAAATCATATAACTGGTGATAACTTGCTGTACATACATATACAGATTATACAGGCTAGTTTATATCGCTTATTTATTTAAATTGCACACACAGATTTAATACAAATTGTGTGAAACTGATCTCATTTTATATGAACAGATTCATGAATTAAGACGTCATTCAATGAAATTGATAAAGCGTTCACTGTTTAGTCGCCATTTTGTTATTTTTAGCTCTTTGAGAGCCTTTTATGGAGTGTTGTGGGTGTTGCTAAACATAAAACAGTCGTGCCATGAATGTGCTTCACGATTTACCAGAATTTACATGTGAATATGTAGAAAAATCAGTGAACCTTTTGTAATTTTGGGTTCAGTTTGGTCAACAGAACCATTCACAGACAACTGAATTTACTAAATTTCTCATTGTGTTGAAATGGGTTACATTGTTAGCGAGAGTGAGCTAGTTCATTCGTTTTTTTCTTGATAAATCATGCAAAAGTGTGGCTAAATGGCCACTCTAACAGAATATCAGGTACCCTGCTCTGTTAAACATGGTCTAGATTAGGAAAATCTATCAAACCTGATTCGATGCCGATCTAACACTTTAGGCGAATAATATCCGATACTCTATGTTCAACTTAATTCGTAAGCAGGAAGTCTTAACTCGGAATTGCGTCATTTTCAAGCTCGGCAGATTCGAGCTACAAAGTAGGCCAAAACATGCATGTCTCTATGAAAGCTGTTACATTACTGATCATGAGTTTGTGATGATTTTAATTTCTCTAAAAAGTGCACTGTTTTATTGTTGATCTAAAGTAAAAACTGATAAGTAGTGAAGTGCTATTTTATTTTCTGTTGATGGTGTCATATGCCATTGTCTTTCGCTTTTCTAGTGGGAGGTTAGAGTTACAGGCTTTACTCAAACGCTACGTTCGGACTGGTGTATATCCGGTAAAAACGTTTATTTTTGAGAATAATGTGCACCCTGAAGCGGCTTTTCACTCCTTGTTTTAATCACAAGTTTAGTTTCACTTTTACCATTGTTACCACTTGTCCCTGTGTGCATTAGTGTATGCGTGTGTATGTGTGTGTGTGTGAGCTGATCAAATACACTGCAGTAATGTTAAAACCGCCCTTCTCCTGGAGCGAACCCCCTCTTCTGTTCTCCCCAAGCTCACTCTCTCGCTCTCTCTCACTCTCGCTCTCTCTCTCTCTCTAAGATTTCTCTCTCTTTCTTCCAGTGTGGCTGATATACCCACAGGGCCCAATTTAAGACTATGTGAATTTCACATGAACACAGCGGGGCTGGTGCGTGTGCAAACTTTCTAACGTTGCATAGCCTGAAATCTACCGAGAGAAAAGTAAAAAAAAAGAAAAAAAACCACACCTGTAAAAAATCTGCTACGCCAGCCAAAATTCTACGAGAGACTGAAAGCTATCACTCGTTTAATTCTGCCCCGTGCATGGCGAGTATGGAAGTGAGTTGACTGCCGGAGTTGGCTTCATTTCCTTCATCGTAGCGTGTTAGGGAGTTCGTTACACTGTGGAATTAAGCAGATTACTCATTTGACCTTGTTATTATTCCACTTTGCTTTGCTTTTGACAAGGCTTTCTTTCATCTCTAAGGCTGTCTTTGATGTTTTTAATGAAATTGTTTTTTTTTTAATTTAATCTCCCAGAAGGAAGCAACTTTTCACACTTTTGTGCAAAATCTGAGCTGTGATTCAGACGAGCTGGAGGAACTGGCTGCCTCACACTGAGGAAATAAAGTGTGTGTTACATCAGTGTAAAGACAGTGTACTATATATTCTAGGTGTATGCTCTAACGACTTCTCTTAAAAAAATAATTTCAAGCCAGGAGATAATTAGAGTCCAGTGGCCATCAGAAACGAATAATTATCCCATCAACGTTGTTTCCAAATTACAGGGGGTCCTCAGGTCACGACACAGTTCCATTCCTATGACAGTGACGTAACGTGAATTTTGGTGTAAGTCGAAACACACCCTAGCCTAAATCACTTACTTATCCTAACACAGTTGTAAAGTCATAATCTAGAACATAAATTCGGTGTATTCTTCCGCCGCGCGACAACCAAATTAGTTCGCCCACGTAATACGTAAGTACGACACTAAGGGCATAAGCCGAAACACTCATGTCTCAGTTTTTTAAAGTTTTTATAGGAGTGAGCGTCGTAAACTCGAAACATAACCCGAAGGACCCTCTGTATAATCATGATATTTACCTAAATTTGGAATGTACAGGTATGCATAAAATAAAAAATAAAGCCTATCAGGACACAATTATTCATCACTTTACTTGGTTACAGTGAGCTCTATTACAGTGAGCTATTTGATTATTAATTTTCTCTAATCGCTAAAGCGATCATTTCCTATTCATTTTCAGCTGTGTTTTAGAATTTATTTTATAATCTGGATTTTTTTTTAAATTATAAATGTATAAATTAAAATATAAATAAAAGGTTTATTTTTTTAAAGGTTATATTAAATATTAAAATTATTATTATTATTACTATTACATGATTACAGAAATGCAATTTTTCATAATCACCAAAAGATGTTTTTAATGTCACTGGGGAGTTTTACAAACATAATGTATTGTAACGTATAGTAGCATACACTTTTCTATTTTCATTTCAATCCCAAACCAGTCTGGCAGCAATGCAAAACCAGTTTAACGTAACCCTGAATGTGCATTCATTTAAACTATTAATTAGAATTTATGTTGAATAATAAATAAATGAATCCATTTTGTTGACTCTTAAAAAATATTTGTTGAATATTAAATGGCCTAGGCGCATCGCTATACTTTATACCCTGTGATGATCGAACCATTTTCCCACTGTGATTAAAAAAATCTCTGATTTTAATAAGAAGATGTAAAATTGGTGCTGGCGTTACCCAAATGTCTTATTATATAATCAGCACAATCCATCCACGTAGAAATCACCTTTTTCTGAGTGACATTACTGTGCTAGTTTGATATCAGGAAATGGCGCTGAGTGATGACATCACACTCACGTGCATGGCGAGGACGCTGCGTGGGATGAGCTCACGGTACTGTCTGATGGTGAAGTGCCACGTCTTAATCCGCATCAGGTCATCGAAGGCAAACTCCAGGATGAGACGTCCCTCTGTACACACCTAACCACCACAGCCATGAGGAAGCGACATATTAGTGAGAGTGTTTACATTTAATCATCTTTATTTTTTAACCAGCTCTATTTGGAGTTAAATATCCCAATTAAAAATGTAAAACATATATGCTTTTGAGAGTCTATATCCATATATATTGTGTCTACTGTAAATAACTCAGAGGGACATTCGATGTATTAAGAAGATCAATTAAAAGCCTCCTTCACATAGAACATGATGGGTACAATTACTTTTAAGCAAAATCATGATGGAAAATTCTAACCCAGTTTATCAGATTTTGTTTTTACACACAATGAATTTGTTCTGGTGAGCAAATCAGAAAATCAACAGTGAACAGCGCTACACCAGACTTGTACTGGGTGTGAATGAGCAGTAAGCCCCGCCCCCTCTCTATTTTCATTGGTGGCCACCAGTGTGGAAAGAAACTTCTACATGCACTCTCGTTACAGTGCTCGAGAATACACGGTTCATTGTAACAGAACTTCTTTTGTACAAATAAAGCACAGCATTTTTTTTACTAGAGTTTATTTTAAATAAAATATTTAAAAATCGCTGTTACAGAGTGAAAAAAAAATACTGCATTTTACCTCATAAGACTGTAAACCATTTAAAAGACATGCGCAAATATTTAAAAAAATGCAATTTCGAGACCCTTTTATCAAAATAAAGCAGTTTCCTGCTGAAAGTCTACACATGCGCTAAATGCTGAGTCAGCAGCAGCAATGCCAGAGACAGTGGAGACAGAGGAGCATCTCTAGCCCAGTCAATCAGCTATCTTTAGGGTGGTGCGATATGCCCAAAATATAATATCCTGATATAGGTAATTTCATTTCCAGATAACGATACATTTCACGATATATCACATTTTCTGTAAATTCAAATAATTTTTTACATTTAGAAATCAGGAATGTAGCATTTTCAGATGATCAAAACCATCAGAAAAGAGATAAGTAATACGTATAAACGTGGAATACGTGCATATTTTCATGCGGTTGCAGGTAAAATCGTTAACATTAGCCGTCCAGCATTAAAATAAATGGTTAGTTACCAAAACGAAATGTTTTGATCCAAAATAATAATAAGAGTCTTTATATCACAAAAGCATCCTGGTCTTAATGATGATATTAATTTCGTAATAAACAATGTGTTTACCTGGAATTCGGCTAGGGAGAAAGTCGACCGCTAATCCGCAGCTAATAACCATGTGCTTGCTAACACAGCTTCAGCAGCGCCTAGCAGCTCGGCATTCAGAACAACGGCAGCGGCTGTGTCCCAAATAAAACATCCGAATGACGAAAACCATACCATAAAATGTGTTTTGTGACACATCAAAATAAATGAGCATAGAGCATAATGCTAGACATTTTTCTCTTGTCACACGATATCTATACTGTCATATTGCACAGCCTTAGCTATCTTCAATTTTAAATACTTTCACAGCTCAACATTCAACTGGTAAGCTGTTAGCTAGCTGAGTGAGATAGACTAGCTAGCCATATATTTGGGTGTTTTACAGTAAGAAAGCTCGTTAGTAAACTGTCTGTCTAAATGCTATAAGGTGCGTCTTTGCTAGATAGCTAACTATGTAGCAAAAAACGTGTATGAATTGATGTGAGCTAGCTAGCTAGTTAACAAGCCTAACAAACAACTGGGACTTCATAACCTCACTGGATATCCACCACTATGCTTTGGTTGTACCTCTGGTGGGACCCAAAACTGAGGGAAGTACCCTTGAATATTTCTTTGTACAAAATGGCAGAATTTTAAAAATAGTGCAGTAAGCAGTGCATAAGGTACAGCATCAGGCATACAGCCTCTGTGTTGTTTCCTACTCCCTATTTTCTCTGAACTTCAAAGTGCATTATGGGTATTTTGTACCTGCTAATGGTGCATCATTTGGACGCTAACCTGCATCATCAGTGTGTCATTGCAGGATTTCATGAGCACACTGGATATTTTCAACTGCACTTTAGGGAATTAGCTGCAAAACAGGCAACGCTGTGTACTTTATAGTGCGATTTGGGACAAGCAGAAACCGTATCTGTGCTCTAGATTGAAAATGTAATGAAACCATCAGTGAATATCAACTTATTAAATATTAATTAACTCCAGGAATAGTGTGGATAAAGTAGTACAACATCAGTGTCAGTAATAAAAAATAAAGTTGTTTATCGATCAGCCCTAAAATGAATCTGTCACTGTGACAGAACATCCTGCGTCTGTCAGTTTGGACTTAGTTGTGTTAGAAATGAAGCTTCGCGTCTCCAACCCCGAGACTAAACGCCAGCCGAGCACCAAAACAACAAAAAACCCAGACCGAGGCCTGAGCTCTGAAAAACGCTGCCAATTAAGAGAAAAATAAAAGGAAGAAAAACATCGCTGAATTCGACGCTGAGCTTCTCTGAGCGCCGATGTTCCGTTGCTCCGGCAACCAGAAGGAGGAAAGGAAGGAGGGGGGGCAACAGCTGATTAGTTGGCATGGCAACGGCAAAGATGTAATCCCAGCAGAGCGGCTCTAATCAATGCCCCCGGCACACACGAGCTCGGGAGGATCGGCGAGGGGAAAAAAAAAAACGCAACGCCGTCACGTGACACACTCTCAATCTCTCTCTCTCACTCTATCTCTCTCTCTTCCCTCCCTCTATCTTTCCCTCTACTTTCTCTGGCCAGTTCTTTTGCTCCACAGACAAAGCAAAGCTTAAAAAAAAAGAAGAAGAAAAAAAAAGAAAATCTACCTTTCTCCTTCATTGCATATATTCTTCTCAGGTGCAAAGGCAAAGCTGACTTTCTTTCTCTCTCTCTATCTGTTCCTTGGTTTTTTTTTTCTCTCCATCTGTTTTTTTCCTAAAAGAAAATCTCTCTTTACTGTTTTTTTTTAGATTCTCATTTTCTACTGTTGTTTTTTTTTTTTTGCTCGACACCAAACTACACTGAAGAAATATTACTAAGATTCTCTCGCTGTTTCTTTTTCTCTTCCCTCCAGAAAAAACATCACTTTTACCTTCTCTCTTCTCTGCTACGCATTCTTTCTGTCTTTCTCTTGCTCTTCATATCACTCCTAACTGTTTACGTGTTTCATCCGGGCTCCAGAAAGTCACAACATGGACGAACGTGTAAAGATTCCTCGTGACGATCAGGATTTTGTTCATTCCTTATGCAATCACTTAGCACTTAGGTTCTACATAGGGTTCCTTTACTTAACAAACCCTCTCTTGCCTTTTTTCCTTCCCCAGAAATCCAGAGGAAAATGCAAAGCAAAGATTTTCATGCTCTCTCTCTCTCTTTCACTCCCATCTCTCACCTTCACCCCCTCTCCCTCGCTCTCTTACTTTCTCTCTCTTGCCATTTATTTTTGCTCCACACCAAACCACGCTGGAGAAAAAGCAAAGCAAAGCTAAAAAAAAACCCTCTCCCTCCTTTCTCCTGCTCTCAAATGCAAATTCATATAAGCTTTATTGGCATGACATGGGAGGAAAAAAAATCAATATTGTCAACGCTTGCACGGTTTATGCGGAATTGAGTTATCGCTAATTTAGAAATACATAAATCAAAATCGGTTCGAGGAAAATCAGAAGGTTTGAAGTGTAAGTGTTGTCATTGTGGGGAAAAAAAACAACAAAAAAAGGAAACCCCTGTGTTTATTCAGAACTCAAACACTTGGTTTAGCACTCCAAGCAGAACCCCGTTAGAGACGCAGAACTGTTAAAGGGACCTAAAGACACACTCAGGGACTCTTGGTTCCTACAAAATAATGAGAAACATGTCCTTATGTAGACATTTTGGCTTTTTGGTGTGTAATAAATCATGCTGTATATGAATATCTCTCTCTCCCTGTAGAATCGTACAGTAACATACGAAAGATCAATGAACGTGTATGTACGGAAAAAAACACTCGGGACATGATGTTATAGGAAAATAATTAAGAACATAGTAATGATGGAGGTGCTGTACTGTTACCACCCTGAAGCTGAACCTATAACACTTATAATACACCAATTTGCCAATTTATTTGTTTATTAAAGAACATAACATTGTTTTTATCCATTTATAGTTACATTTAGGCATCCGAATATGCATAGTTCCATACTATATAGCACACAAAAAACCGTGTTGTGTCATAATCCGTAGTGTCCAAATACTCAGTAGGCTTTTAATAGTAGTCAAACAGAACATGGATGATCTACATCCGTACCACATCCGTTCACACCACACTACGCTGTCCCGTATGGGAGCTGGAGCCTCCGAATAACTAAAGAAGAAGAATTCCACCCGGGAAAAAGAGAAAGAATATCGCGAATTGAAGCCAGTTGTATATGCCAGTGAATATACAATGGTGAGAAAAAGTATATGAACCTTTTGGAAGTTCATGATTTTCTGCATTAATTTGTCATAAAATGTGATCTGAAGTCAAAGGGATTGACAAATATAATGTGCCTAAAATAATAACGCAAAAAATTTCTGATCTTTCATGTCTTTATTGAGAAAAAACATAAAAAACTCATAGTGCTAGTGGAAAAAGTAAGTGAACCCTTGGAATTAATACCTGGTTGACCCCCCCCTTGGCAGCAATAACCTCAACCAGAGGACAGGTAAGATAGCGGTGGAGTACGTCTGTTTTGTGTCTCTACTTCTTGCTTGTATACGCATAGAACGTACTACAATAACAGCCATGTAGTGGGAACTTAGCCGACGTTATGCATACTGAGTATCTGGATGTAGCAGTAATGTTGTGGGACATCTGTGAAACATCTGACTTCCTGTTACTTACTTAATCACACGCATTATGCGATATGATCTGTCTTTTATTCTTTCGTACACCGCAGCAATTTGCCAATAATGCTTATAGGTACATTTAAGTCATGGAATGTCCATAACTTCCTGTTATAGCACCTAGAAATGGTCAATCCCTCACCAGCCTCTTTTTTTATTTTTTAAGATAATATGGCAAAAAATAAATCCAAAAAAATGCAACTTGTGAAGTTAACAAGAACTGGATTGAAGTCCTAAAGACTTTCCTGTGACGGAAAACATACTGAGTGTTACAAAGCGCTGGCACTGGAGACTCCTTCCATAAATGTTTATATTTATTTTATGGGATCGCGGTAGTTTCAGAAATAGAGAATGTTACTTAATAAATATTAGTTAACGCTGCGTGTGCCAATCTTAAGAAGTCTGAACAAGTTACAGAGATTTACACTTAAGACTTCCATTATAAGTGATCTTGGAGTAAACCGGTTATCTTTTCTTTTCTCGGGTCAGGGAGACATTATGTATTCACACGCATTCAATAGATAAAAATGAGGTCAAAAATGCATTTCATTAACTTCAACCGTAGCATCATAGGAGCTAAAACAGTAGAGCAGACATTAGAGATGGTCTAACATCTCAAAGTGGTTCATTCATGAAATGATTGCTGTGAGATTACAGTGGATGAAGCGATGTATCCTGTGTGAAAAGTTATAAAGGGTTAACAGGTCGGGTTTAGTGCTCAAAGCTTCAAAATGTTTGTTAGGACACTTGTGAATTTTGCATGAGATCAGGCTAACAGTAAGACGTCTGTGTGTGCGAATAATCCGATGTGCTCGCTGTGTTAAGTGGACGCTTCAGCCTTGATAGGGTGAGCTGGGGTTATTAGATAGAATCTGTTGGAACAGCAGGATCACTGAGAGATAAAGATGTTCGGTTAACACAGAGATTACCAGCAGCTATAAGGTCAAAGGTCATTAAATCTGTGTAGTGAACAGAGGAATGGTTTAGTGCCGAGTCTGACTGCACCATGAAGAAGTGTTCTTACTTTATTAGTTATCAAAAAGGAATACAAATCCTGTTTAACACTTATTATTCAAAACTTCATTACTTATAACTAAGAGCAATGCTTTTAACTCTTTGTTGAGTGTCATTATTTTATTTTATTTTATTTTTCAAATTGTTAATGCCAACTACTTCGTTCAAATCATAACAAACAGGTCGCGATGGATTAATGACAGGGTTTTTGACGTAGACAGACGCTTTTATCTTCCAAAAACAACAAAGGATTTAGCCAAAATTTGCAATTTTTAATTTATTAATCATGCTTTTGTGACATGTGGTGAGAGGCAGGACACAAGTGTGTAAACTCAGCATATATTTCATTGAGGATTATCCAAAAATCCATAATCCTAGTCTGTAGCAGAGGTCAAACACAGGCAGACAAAAGAAACCAAGGATAACAGATAATCACCCAAGAACAAGAGCACAGGTCAAATCCAGTAAATCAAACCAGACATACATGGAAAGGGAAGCGTGGAAACAAGGCTTGGATTTAACGACACAAAGGCATGATAAGACTGAAACAATGAAACGCCAGAGCTTAAATAAGAAAAGTAATCAAAACAGGAAGTGAAAACTGGTGAGAACAATCATGATACAGTAGGAAGATAAACCAATGACAAGGCAGGGGTGGAGACAAGACATGAATCAAAACTAAACAAAAACATAAAACAGGGAAGCAACGTTGTTCACGCTGGGAGCCGGGCTGCGTGCTGAGAGGGGAATCTGTGACCGATTTTTAACCATTTAAACCATCTAGCATGCCGGAAAAAGCGCTGACAGGGTGCTGGGGAGCGCTTCATCCCAGAGCTTTAGTGAAAAAAAAAAAACGTACTCATCTGCGTAAGTTATAAATGCCAAATTACAGGTTTTAGTCACAAAACTCCATAAAAATGCAAAGTCGGAAGTTTCATTCAGTCCGAATTTAGTGTGCAGTGAATATTAGATGTATATATATATATTTGATTCAGCTATAAATCAGATTTTTAATAGTACATCTGCAATTTGCAGCTACATCTGCAATTCCATATTTACAAATAAAAACATTATACACTTGATTAGCTACTAAAACAATTATTAGCAACCTTATTTAGACTCTGTTAAATATATATACTGGCTAAAAGGTATACTGCATCGTATCTACAGTGTCACAGGTCGAAGGATTATATCATCGCTGCTCAACGCCACAAATTCTTTTTGTCTATATTTCAACTTTAGCACTTTTATCATATCGTGTAGATTTTTAACTTAACAAGAAATTTTTGGAATGCGGTCTCTATACACACAGTTGACTCCCTTCTGACGTTGATCAAATACCAGAGATGTTTTTTCCCCCCTGCTTTTTGCTTCTGCATGATTCCGATATTTCGAGTGTGTAATATTCAGCCCATCTATGCATTCAGAATTTATGACGAGACCTTTTTTCATATTTGCTCTTGAAATATTGAAGCGCTCTCTCGCTGCAAACATGGCTTTTGCCGAAGGAAGCGAGGCGAGAGGTCGGAAAAAAGAAAGAGGCGGGTTTTAGATGAATGAAAGTACGGAGGAGAACGAGTGAAGCGTAGGCTTTCTAAGTACATATGAGCCGTTTCGCTGTGGGATTCCTAATGACGCTTGATGATAAACAAATATAGAATAATGGAAGTGATTAAGGCGGGGAATGAGTGCGTGTGTGTCGCGTCCATGAGCTTGTTTGATGTATTAGTTTGTTTACTGTCTCATACAGACTGGCTCATACGCGGTTATAACAAACACAGCAGACGCAGACGCAGACACACACACACACACACATACACACACACACACACACACACACACACGTGTCTTACTATCCTTATAAGGATCATCCTCTGACATAATTATTACTGTAGCTATAACTGTAGTAGAAACTATAACCTTAAAATAATACTAAGAACAACAAGAAGCAGAAGCAGAAGACATTATTACAATAAAAACAACAACAACAATAATAATAACTTCTAGAATATTTTTTTCTGTTTTAAATAAAATAAAATGAAAAAAAAAAGTTTTCTTTTTAAGGACACACACACACACACACACACACACACACACACTGAATTGCCAAAAAAAAAACCCATCTTCTGGCTCTTTTTTCTTTTTTAAAGCTCATTTTGTAAAGCTTTTTTTTTTTTTTTTTAAGATTCCTCATGGACCAGGCGGATGTCAGGTCCAAGTGTCCCTGTCCAAACTGATACTGATTACCGTAAAGAGTTAAAAACACACCCATCAAAATGATGTGGATGAGCGTTGTACTTTTTAAAATCCATCTCACACACATTCCCAAAGACATTCCTGACCGATCCCACCCACTCCCGAAGGAAACCTGACCGATCCCATCCTCTCCTGCGCTTCTTCTCCACAATATTTTCTCACAAACTTGATTCAGTCTTCAAAATAAAAAACCCCAAATGATTCATTTCAACCACAGTGAGTCAGTGAAAAATATAAAATAATTCCAAAAGATGAATGAATGAATGAACGCAATAAACCACACGAGCGACCTGCCGTGACCAACACGCTCCTGTGTTAATGAACGAGGAGTTTGTTTGTCATGCGAGCTTCATATCTGTCCCGAATATCTGCTTCAGTCTGAACGAGAGTGGACTGTGTAAGTGTGAGCCCAAACTAGCGTGTATACACGGTCTTAATAACATGATGCTGATCCTGTATGTAAATGAAATGTTATTACTCAGTTTTGCTGTAGTAGTCGGGTGAGGATTCTGAGCTCGGTGCTGGGTGTCTGGTTTGGACAGAATATTTCCAGATCTGGCCCGTCTGTGGTTCAAAAATTCATACCTAATTAGCAATTTAATTAAAACCAAAGATTTGCTTTAGAATGTTGGCTTACGCTACGTGTTCGCTTGGAAGTTTGTCGTGCTGCTTCAAACTTTTATGAAGCTCAACAGCTGCGTTACATTTAGTAAATCGGAAGCCTGGAAGACATTTAAGTTTTCATAACCTCATCGATGTAAAAGTTACATAAGAGCATCAGCAAGGACAAAATGTGCAAGTGGACAAACAGCATAAGTTCTACGTTAGCCAATCAGATTTCACTGTGACCCAGTGCCACCCCAAAGTCCCACCTCCTAAAAACCTGACACCATTTCTCACTCCTTCATACATCACTACTACAGCTGCTGTGGAAATGTGCAACCAATCAGACATTTCCGTTTCAGAGAGTAAACTTTCCTTACTTCTCTTTCCTTTCAACATCGAGTCCTTTTCCCACCTTCGGAAGCCTCGACCCTTTTTTTTTAACCTTTCATTGTACATTTTGGTTCAGCTGGATCTTATTAAGATTGTAATGTGCCATTCAAAACGCTGAGCATTTTAATGTACGTGCACACACCCACACGCTCTCTGTTACCTTGGTGAACATAGGCTTGCCATGCTGCGTGACCATGGTGCACTGGTCGCAGTCCACGGTGATGCAGGAGTTGTGGAACGACTCTTTGGAGTGTTTGAGGATGTAGTAGAGATCTGTCACTCCTCCCTCAAACACCGTGCTGAAGTAGCGAGGGATCAGGGTCCGGCCGATTGCTGACAAACACACAAAAAGTACACATCAAGACTGGAACGCAACCTTTACTACAACCTTTATACATTAGTAAAAAACATATTTAGAACTACAGCATGATACAGATTATGTATCAGAGAAACGTCTTCGAATACCGTGATATATTTTTTGTCATACCGTCCAGTCAAATCTTATAGGGTGATGGGGTGGGGCCAGAGGTCGTAGCTTTTCTTTACCACTTCATTTAGGTCTGCTACGATTTTGTTTGTGGTTTGTTCATCTTCTGGACAAAACGACATTTCTAGATGATTCCTCAGCCAGACTGCTCGGCAAAGCTGAGCAGGAAAATGCAAAAAATGGCTGATGCGCTTCATAACCGCCTGCTGAGACTCTGGCATAGATCACGAGAGTCCCACACCCAGAGATCATTATAACAGGGAGTGTGTGTGTGTGTGTGTTTATATGTGTGAGTGTGTATATGTGTGTGTTCTAAGGCCAGAAGCATTCAGTGTGACAGTGGGAGAGAGATAGAATGGGAGAGAGATAGAGAGCTGACTTTTATGTTGGTCAGTTTGTATTTTTCCTGCAGGAGTAGCCGCTCAGTCGGAGAGTTTCAGCGCAGACAGACTTTGTAAGACGAGATTTTAAGCACAGCCAGCAGGGAGGATCTAATACCTGATTAAATGAGCTTTTCATACACTGCTGGACACTCCACCTCTGCAACGTCCACTGCACAGACTGTTTCTGTTTCATTCTATTCTATTCTACTTTATTCTATTCTATTTGCTTCCTATTCTGTTCTATTTTATTTGATTACATTCCATTCATTTCTAATAACTTCCTATTTGATTCAATTCGATTCAATTTTATTCTGCGCTGTTCTGTTGTATTCTATTCTATCACATTCATTTCAGGCCCATTTCATTCCAATAATTTCCTATTCTATTGTATTCTATACTGTTTGCTTTCTATTCTATTCACTTCCTATTCTTTTCTATTCTATTCTATTCGTGTCCTGTTCTTTCTATTCTATTCTGTTTGCTTCCTACTCTGTTCTATTCTATTGTACTCCATTCTTTCTGCTTTCTATTCTATTCTATTCCATTCTACTTTATTCTATTCTATTTGCTTCCTATTCTGTTCTATTCTATTCAGTTGTACTCTATTCTTTTTGCTTTCTATTCTGTTCTACTTTATTCTATTTGCTTCCTATTCTGTTCTATTCTATTTGATCACATTCCATTCATTTCTAATAACTTCCTATTTGATTCAATTCGATTCAATTTTATTCTGCACCGTTCTGTTGTATTCTATTCTATCACATTCATTTCAGGCCCATTTTATTCTAATAATTTCCTATTCTACTGTATTGTATTCTATTTGCTTTCTATTCTATTCTATTCTATACTGTTTGCTTTCTATTCTATTCTAAGTCACTTCCTATTCCTTTCTATTCTATTGTATGCTTTTTGCTTCCCATTTTGTTCTATTCTATTCTGTTGTACTCTATACTTTTTGCTTTCTATTCTATTCTAATTTATTCTATTTGCTTCCTATTCTGTTCTATTCTATATGATCACATTCCATTCATTTCTAATAACGTCCTATTTGATTCAATTCAATTCAATTTCATTCTGCCCTGTTCCATTCCATCCTATCATATCCTACCCCATTACCTTCTGTCCTATTCACTCAATTCTATTTTGTTCTTTTCCACCTATTCTATTCTATTCTATTCTACATGCAGTATATACAGTTATTAAGACAACCTTGATTAACTGTGTCTGCAAAGTCAGTAGCAGTGAATTCAGCATGTACCAGCTTGCTGCATGTTTTGTATGTCTGTGCTGAATATGTTCAGAACTGTGATTGACCCTGGTGTAAAAATAATCCGTGATGCGGCTGCCAAAAAAAGTTCAGTGTTCCAGTATTATCTGAATGTTCATATTATTTGTGCAATGAAAGAACAAGAAAAATTCACGTTTAATATTTGTGATCTCATGTCCTACTTTTAGTTGCCTAAAAAACAAACTAAAATATGAACTTGAGCAAAATACAGTATATATGTTTTATTTTAAGTGTCAGTTCCCAACTTTTGGCCTTCAATGAATGTTATAATTATATCTCAGGTCGTTTTTTCCTAGCAAAACTGTAAAATAACAATATCCATCCTGCTCGAATGATAATCACAACCAGTAAGCGTTGCTCCTGGTGATTCTACAGTATAAGTAAATCACATCATCACTGAGAAATGATAAAATCTAAGAAGCGTTGCCTGAACACTCTGAACACTTTCATAAAAGCATGAAAATGCGTAGCTCCTTACAGCTTTGTTTTGCAAGCAGAACTCATTACTGTGCTGTAAAACACATTTCCATGCAGCCAGAACGTGTGCCTATATGAACAACTGTTTTAGTGGAAACCATTCTGGCACCAATTAAAAAAAAAAGAAGAAAAAAAAATCCCTTCTACACGCATGCTCACACACGCAACTTTGTGCCATTTCGAGCTGCTGTGCTGCGTCAACTTATCATTTTAATTTTGACGCCGAATGGACTGGCAGTCTGATCCAGCTCTGCGTCTGAGTTCAAGCAGAAATAATCCATCTCGCAGTCAAACTCCCCTCTGAGAGAAATTACGAGTGTGCCGTCAGCCCTGAGGGAGCACACAGAGGGGGGAGAAAATGAGAGAAAAAGGAGGGGAGAGATGGTGAGAGAAAGAAAGAAAGAAAGAAAGAATGAGAGAGAGAGAGAGAACTTCATTTAGAGAGTCTCCCTCAAGACAGGCACCGCTGCTTAGAGCCACGCAGTCGAATGGAGAAAATCAAACGGCTGCAAACGGCCTGTTCCTTAAATTGGCTAAAGTGCGGCATGACTAAATGAACGCACAAATACTTTAGAAAAAGCGAGAGGCTGAAAAACAGAGGGATGGATGGAGGGAGGAAGAGAGGAGGAGGAGGCAGGGCACATAAGCGAAGGTCTCCCCAGTGGTTAGGACACGACAGGAGCTGACTGCTAATGAGGAAGGAGAGGGGGGGGGGTATGAGCGAAAATAAATATGAAATGGTTATGAACGAGAAAATGGCGAGGCGAGATAGAGAATGAAAAAGGACACAGAGAGAGAGAGAGAGAGAGAGAGAGAGAGAGAGAAAGGGTGATGAAAGGGGGGGGTTCATGAAAGGAACCCCAGATGGCCTGTTTGGGTTCTCCAGCTCTGTTTCATGGGGACCTGTTTTCTTAGCCACACACACACCAGTGAGGATGAACACACGTGTCAGTCGTGGCCATCACAGCACTGACAGCATCTTCCTGAAATAATCAACAGGATTAAAGCGGTGAACTGTGTACGACTCATGCGTTTTAAGGAATCTCAAGAAGAACTTTCAATTGAAAAGCCTGTAATCAACCAGGACACACCAACCAATGAACGAAAATAAACTCAAATAAACACAGCTTAATGAGTGGAAAACACACTTCCTTTCAGTAAGCAAGTGAAAATTGCTATATTTTGTAATTACAGTGAAAGAACATGCGAATGCAATTCAACGCCAACATGTAAAATTGGTCACTTGGAATTTGTCATCTCATTACATTAATGTGGCACACTCACACAAGACACACTGAGGATTTTTTTTCTTGTTGTTTCATTATTTTACATGATTTTGTTTTATATATTCCACATCTAACCCAGCACATATTTAGGCTTGTATTTGGAAAAACTCATAACGTCTGCCAAATAAATTCAAAGGTACAAACCCAAGTATTTCCCTTAATCAATCCAATTTAATTTTATTTGTGACAAGAGGCAGTATCTAATGAACAGGAAAAATCACTAACACATCTGAATCACAACAACCGAATCACTAACAACTGAATAATTAACAGCTGGTTCACTAACAACTGAATCACTAACACACCTGAATCTCTAGCATCTGAATCACTAACACCTGAATCACTCAC
>JAQQZU010000002.1:4482248-4503304 GCA_030068025.1 Parauchenoglanis punctatus | reverse complement strand
CGCACACACACACACACACACACACACACACACACACACACACACACACACACACACAAAGTTTATAAAGCACTGCAAGATTTATCCACAAAACTAATTCCTCTATACGTGCCTTGGTCAGTTCCAAGTGTAGAGGGGCGTGTCTATCATTAATTATGCATAGGTTGGGTGTGTCCCTTGTTTATTATGCATGAGGTGGGCGTTTCTTATATCCATTATTAATGAGATGGCTGCATGGATCTTGTTAACTTTCTGGAAGCTTCTCAGCACACTGGCCTTCACACCCCGTCACACCTCTCTCTCTCCTTCTCTCTCTCCCACACACACACTCACTCACTCTCTGTCTCTCTCTCACACACACACACACACACACACACACACACACACACACACACACACACATTTTGTTCGATACAGAAGGTTTTGAGAGATGAGAGAAAGCGAGATTGGGGGAAGAGAAAAAAGAGAATATGAGAAAAGCAGGAAACACAGAAACAGGTCCATTTTATCATCCTTTCCCACAGCTGTTCTTTCTTCCTGTTGCCTCCCCCTCTACACATGAACACACACACACACACACACACACACACACAAAACATTGCTATATTGAGACTGTTCCTGTCACTCATATGAGAGTGCTGTGTATCTAACAGAGCTGGACTGTAGCTGAGACGAAACTCCTCACCATGTCAATCATCTCTCTATCACTCTCTATCACTGTCAATACATATACACAACCCTAAAATCCTGGTACATAGACAATAAGTGAACATTTCACAGTAATGTGTGTCAATAAGTAATATATCAATCAGTGTTGAGAATCTAAAGAATCTAAACTGTTAAGTGATACACCGTTTTAGTAAGTGATCTTCATAGATCTGGTTAACTGGCATCTCTATTAATAGCATAATTGACACAAGAACATTCCAATAATTTATTCTGAATTATTTTTCTAACTTAATTTTCTTTCAAACTACAGGGTTCTCAAAAAACTGGACCCATAGCCATTTTCCTCATATGAAACGTAGTATTTTTCTTTTTATGTCTGTTCCAAAATGGCTTGGAAACTAACAACATAAGATCGAATTTAGCGTATACACAAGTGTTACGCGGTCCAGGGCCATCAATTTGAGCGTTTCTTGAAATATATTTTTATTATTAATAAATACCTAAGAATCCAGACTTTTGGGGCACCCTGTTTAATTTCATCATTCAATATCACAATACAATTGACAATAAGAAAATAAAGTAAAAAAAGAAAAAAAGAATGCATATGGTGCATCATCCTGTTGACTTGTGGAATTTTATAGGTGGGAATCCGTTCATGATGTGGGACACTAAAATGAACATTTTTCATAACTTCAGTAAGACTCAAAAAAAAAAAGCAAAAGGAACAGGATTTTTCAAACATGAGATATTAAATGGATTCACACACTGATGAAAAATTAACATGAAGCGTAGTTATAATGGGATGGGATAGAATACAACAAAAATGCAGTTTTAAGTCTGAAACATGCACATCGTCAAGGACATTTTACCGATCTGATACTCTATAAGCTAATGATTAGCGGATTAGTAAAGATATTAGCCCCCGATACCCAGCATGAGCTTTGGATCAGTGCATCCTTGTGATCAGGGCATTTCATATTTCCTGTAGTCTCCATTGTTAGTCTTTTATCTGCAGGAGGTTTAACGTGAGACTGTTGCAGTGGCGTTACATCATGCGAGTAAACTTCCATCCCATCATCCCCCAAACAAGGTGAAGATACGATTTAAACCCCTCCAACAATAATGAGCTCATATCAAGGGCAAACACACTGCACGGGAAAACACTTCTTTCCTAAGACTCAGCATGTTGCACTGTAACACTGACTCTGACTTACAGAGATATCAGGCTATACGTCTGTCTTATATACGGATTAATTCAAATTGCACATAATTATGCATGATTTATGGTGTCCTGTGCATAACGTGAGGGTGTGGAGGACGAGAAAATGACCAGTGGTGAGAAAAAAACAGAGAAGGAAAGTATGGATGGCAAAGGAGGACAAAAAACAATGGGGGGAGGGGCGGGGTGGCTCTGAGAGAAAGGGGCAGAGAAAAATAAGGAAGGGGGGTGGAATGAGAAAACAGACTGATCAGAGAGAGAGAGAGAGAGAGAGAGAGAGAGAGAGAGAGAGAAATTAATTCGGCACTGGAAGAAAAACACAAGATTTTTTTGTTTGCAAATCCTGCATTTAAATGGTATAGTTATCTAAGTGACGATTTCTAGACACAAAATAAAGAAGTTTACAAAAGTGAAACAAGGTGAGCGCACTAGCTTGCATGGATTAGAAACAATTTATTTTTCATTTTTTATCCTTTCTAAACAGAAACAATGTTTTTACTTCACTTTCCCTTTTTAGTTTGGTTAATAACACTCTTTTATTCTCAACATATTAGCGGCTGTCTGAAGATGTAAATACACGTCATTGTCACCACGTGCACATGCACGCACACAGCTATGCGATATTGTTCATATACTGTGTACATCTGCAGGATTAAAACTGACATCCACTAGATGGCAAGTTGGCGGCAAAGAATCTCTGTGTATCTGGTTTCCACATACAAACTGTAATGTTTAGCAATTTCATGCACAGTCTCATTTCCCTTTAAAACTTTCTGCCATCTGTGTGATTGAGCTGCGTATCAAATCGAAACCCCTCTTTGTACGTTCAAAAGTATTTAGTAATCTAGAAAATCCATTAGACTGGTACTGAAAACAGAAATTCAGTAGCGTTAAAGGCTAAATGTTTAAAAATTCAAACAAGAACTGTAATAGGAAAACTGGTTTGGTGTTAATACTCATTCATAGTACATCAGTATGCAATTTAATACACACTGTTAGTTTGTTTATTCAGTTGTGGATGCAGTACCGCATGGTGCTATACTGCCCCCACTGTTTACGCTGGTATTACACCAAATGGGCACGTTGCATGAATTTCTGTGGACAAGTACCATGCCAAACAATCACATGATATGCGTGGCGGCAATCTTAAGTACGTATAGCTCAGAGCAAGTGGGAATTCTGGACAGGAATTTACACCTATTGGGAAGTGTTTAGGTTTGGTTTTCTTTCATGAAATCACTCTAGAACAGAAAAAAATGGCACTCTTAACCAGTTAAGCACTTTTTAAAATAAAATTTTTCACTCCAGAAACTTTTTCACTGATTTTCAATTATGTTTAATCACAATTTACGTTTGGTTTCATTGTGCTCCCCTGTAACGTATCTAATCCTTGCTAATAGTCTCTAATAATCCTTTCGATCTGCCTGAAATAATAACATAAATGTAAATACACCTGAATTGGCATCCAAATGAACAAAATGTCCGTTATTGGCATCCTCTTTGCAAAAATACCACTCAGAACAAAAGTTGCAATTTTGAGCTAGCTCGCTATCAAAAATGATACTGTGAAAAAATGTGGTTGGATTCCATTTGATTTCTTACTTATAAAAGAATAAGAACGCCAAACCTTAACCTTAACCTTCATAACAGAACATACAAACAGAGAAGTGCAAATTGTTATTACATTTTGTGCTAGCTAGGTTATGCTAGGTTAGGTAATATTTTCTAGTACCAGCGTTAGCCGCTCAGTGTAATGCTAGCTTATTTAATATTTACTGAGCAATAGTAGATACTAGGAAAATAGCTAGCTATTGAGGTATTTATATTTAAGCAGAGTCCAAAGACCTACCAAGAAGTGTAACACTAGCTAGCTAACTATTTAATACCGTATTGAAATGTCGCTCAGGTTAGTTAGCAGGAAATTAGCTAGCATACTCCAATGGCAGACAAATAATAAACAGATTACAAAAACTGTTGATGTGATGTCTTCTGGTGTTGGAATGGTTATGTATAGCTGCTGTAATGTAAGTGATGACAGGATATAACTTGTTTCGTGGACATTCCACATCATTAAATGTGTAACAAGTATTACATGTAGTGATTTAATATATACAAAAAATTTAATGTCTGATATACTGCTCAGGTTCAAGTGGAATACTTTTATAGGAAAATAATCAACTTCAGGGTGGTAACAGTAAGTCTGCATCATCAGACCACCCTGCATTTGATTATTTTTCTATAATAGCATACCCCCAAGTGTTTCACTGCTTAAATATAAGTAAAAATAATATCAGAAAATGTTCTGAACATTCTGATCAATGACTATTTATAACTTTCATTTCTTTTGAGAAAAATACATGACTTGAAATATTAGTAAAATAAGCAAGCAAGCAAGCTGCTGTCCACACACACACACACAGAAAGAGAAACAGAAATAGAAGAGTTAAAATGAGAAAGAGAGAGACAGAGAGAGAGCAAGAGAGAGAGAGAGCGAGTGCATGCCAGGAAAGATGAGTCATAGCTCAACTGAGATGTGGACCTGCTCTCAGGCCGAGCCTCTTTTCCCATCATGCACCACATCCATATATCACAAACCTGCAGCGGATGAGAAAAATTCATCTCCATCTAACCAGTTCCTATATCTAGGGCTCTATAGAATCGTAGTCATTTTTCCCCAAAATTCAACTTTTCTCGAAATATTTTTCTAGTGACTTTGGAATACAGGTGTAGATTCTGTAAAATAAAAATAGGCTATATAAATAAACTTATAAGCAAATGAATACAGCTGAAATTAATTTATTCACGTTATTACTTAAAAGCTTCTTCACGTTATTACTGTATTTAAAAGCCTACTGTTCTTAGAAAAAAACAGTAACTGTGAGTGTGTTTTAATGAGCAGCACCCTGCTTGTGCTTCGTGACGCAGTTCTTAGTCTTTGATGGTTTTCACTCCCTTCAACACACCATAGGCTTTTTAAAGTCTCAAAACGGAAACAAAACTGCTGCACGTACGTGTGTGCGTGTGTGAGTGTGTGTATGTGTGGCTAGTGGTGGTGTGAGTGAATTAGCACTGCCCTTTGCTACAGAACAAGAACCTAAATCACAATGAAGACACTAACTGAGCAATCTGGGCTAATAAAGTATCCAGTGTTAATCGATTGAAGAATATTTCTGATAGTCCTGTACAGCTCATTAACTTTACTGACATGCAGATATTTCACACGCTGTGATATGGACCCAGAAGTGGATTTCTGAAAATAAATAAATAGCATTAAAGCAAGAATGAATTCTGTAATATCTAGATAATCACAAAGTGCTTAAAACATCTAATGTTCAAGACATAATCACTATTTTTACGGGCAGTTTTTTCTTAGCTGATTATTTTATCTTTCATAACGTATTCTTTTTTTACACAGAAATTTGTACACACTTTATACACACTTTTGACTGTTTAAGTCCTTGTTAAGTCAATTTTTTAATTCACAAAATTGTTCAAAGGCGTATTCTCTTTCCAGAATTTCAAACACCTTCATCGTTTCAAACAGATGCTTACGCTGCGTCACAGGGCAGCATAAGACACTTGGAGGAAAGCGCTATCTACCCTCTTCCACATACATGAGCTCAGAGAAGACCACGATTGGATAGTGTCGCTGTGATCAACATGGGAACGAGCGCACGGCCAATTTTGCTCATTGGACACCTAACCATAGGTGCCTGTGGCGTTGTCAGGATTCAAACTCGTAATCATGAGCGCTTTTTTAAATTCGGTACAAATTTAATAATAAACTGTTCAAGATTCCACTCATGTTCTCCGTGATGTGGAAATTGCAGGGTCCTTTAAAGCTGACACAGTAAACTATATAAAAGGTTATTTAAAGCAAAATGTACAAAATTGCCATTACCTGGCTGATCCTAAACTTGTTTCTTGAAGCAAAGCTGAGAAAACAGTTGGTTGACTGCACTTCGTGCTTGCATAATAAAAACATGTATTGCTGAATAAATCAGCAGCACAGAGACTGGGGGAAGGGAGGGAGGGAGGCTGCAAACGAATCAGGGTTTGAGTCCCTCTCTCCTTCCAACAAGCAAGCCGTTCTGCACGAATAAGCAAAGGCCCAGGACTCGGCGAGGACAGACAGCACTGCTGCTCAAATCATCAGAGAGAGAGCGAGAGAGAGAGAGAGCGAGAGAGAGAGAGCGCAAAAGACAGAAAATAAGCCTTGCATTTGGGATGAACCTGAGGATAAAACCGCAAAAGATCCACTGAGGTGCCACAGAGCTTCGGGACAAACAATGCATTTATTCATAGTTTACTCATCCGGCTTATCAACACAGAAGCCTGACATCTGGAACTGCAGCTATTCCTAGCATTAAGAATTTACACAACGGTCTAAAAGTCCAAGTCTACCACCAAGAACCAGTTTTAGGCCATAAGTTAAAAATATGTTTTACTCAATTGAAGCATATATGAGGAATAAAACCCCCAAGGGTGTGCTTATATAGAATAATAATCAACAATCTACTGGCTGTTATGAAGTGCTGACACTGGAGACTTTTTACATAAATGTTAAATAAACATCTCAAAGAAAATATGTAATATTATTAATAATTACAAATATATATACATTACGACACATCACTCTTGTGGAAGACAATTCTCTGGTCAGAAAGTACTCTTTGGCAATAATTCAGCTTGCCATGTTTGGAGAAAGAAGGGTTGTACACATGATCCCAAGAACACCAACAGAGACAGAGTGAAGTACGTTGGTGGGAGCATCATAATAGATGACCAGCTTGTGGCTAACAAAAGACAAACATGGAGGCGGCCATGTTTTTTTCTACCATGCAAGTGGACTGTGACGAAGTAGGAAGTTATGTTTTCCAACCTGCAAATTACCACTTACATGGCAAGTTGAATGCAGCATAAGATTGAACACACACACCCTCCTAATACAGTGTTTATTTCCATCTCTTAATCACCAAAACCTGATATTAATCCAATAATCCAAGGTCATGCATTATCCTTCTTATTGAGTTCAGGGAGCAAGAAAACACATTCTGGACTTGCCAAAATTATATCACAACATTTGAAGACATTTTCATTTTTTTCATTGTTTTTTATGATTCAAAGCATAAAAATAGCAATAAAAGTCTATTTGCTACTGCTGATCTCAAAAAAGTGAATAGGAACTTGTAGTGAATAGTGAATTTTGATCTTTTAAATAAAAATAAATGCATACAAATGTTCCTACAATGTTTCAGAAACACCTTTAATGTGCACTAAATCACTAGTTATACTGTCCTGTGTGCTTATTGTATTGTGATGTACTTCTTCTTGGCTAACAGTTGTTGCCCGATTTGCACCATACAGTATTTAATCATGTGTACAGAGCCAACATGTTGCCTTATTTGTTGCATGTTGATACTTGGTCTCATTGTATATGAATGGGATGTCCATTAAACTGTCTTATGTCTTTTAGACCAAGGAAGTGTTCAGCAGGTGAATAGTGTTTTATAATCTGAACTGATTTCTTACTGTATCTCTTTGGTCCATCCTCGAGGCAGAAGGAGAGGGTCAGCGTGGCGTCCTCCTCAAAGAACTCGGTAGCGAATGCGTCCCACCACAGATTGTCGCTCTCCTGAGAGGGAAACGCAGTTAATTAACGAGAACTAATTACCCCGGGATGACCTACTCTTCAATAACAAACGGTTACAGAAAAGAAAGCAAATGGAAAAAAAGAGAGCAGTCAGGCCTCATTCAAGAGGATTTAAAATGCTTTGATAAAGCTTTTTGAATGACCTAATTAGTCACAGTTGTGGATGAAGAGAACCACCCACCCATTAGTGACATATAAGATAAATCCGTTATATAGATTTAAAACACACTTAACAGCATAAATTGAATCTGCAAATAGAAACATTTTAGGTTTGGTCAAAATGACATATCTTCTTGCATGCTTTCCATGAATATGGTTGTGGATTTCTGATGGGGAAAAACGTTTTTGCTTTTATTTCATACCCATAGCATCATAACAACAAAAAATCTTTCAGAAATTTTGCTCTGTATCAAATGGATGAGTTCAGAGTCTCACACCATTGCTTGTGTGGATAAAATTATTTTAAGCACTGTAAACAGCTAAAATACTCTCATTAATAAAATTACATTAACAGACATTGTTTATAAATTTAAATACCCAAAGATCTAAGGAAGGTCTGGCTGGAATCAAGAAACTGCTGATATATTTAGTGCAGCAGTTTGAATACCATTCCTTCACTCCAGCTGCAATCATCTGCCCCGTTTTTACAGCAGCTCCATGACCTGTTCTGACTGACAGGAATCTGATTTCTGCTGACATTGTTTTGACGGCTCTTGCAGGATCACAAGTTCTGGCAGATGTCAACTATTAGCGCTGCTGGCTTTGTGTATCATCACGTCTCGATGAAGCTGACCTCCGAGACTCCGAGATCACTGTGACCCTCTGTGAGTTTCAGGAAATAAGAGGAGAGTGGCCCATCTGCTGCTGGTTAAAACGGAGAATCAATTTTTGAGAACGCAACTGAAGAGCAACAAGACCACAAAAACATGACTGAAAAAAAAAAAAAAAGGAAAAACGGTATGGAGAGCATGGCAGAACAAGAACAAGGACCGGAGAACATGACAGAAGAATGAGAGGGCCTGAAGAATGTGGCTAAGCAAGAGTATAAAGGCTGGAGACTGAACAATGACAGGCTTTTGAAACATTTTTGAAAAATTGACTAAACAACAGCAAGGTCAGGAGAACATGGCTTAACTAGAATATGGCTGCGAAGCATGACCAAAGTAGCATAAGGTCTAGAATATGAATGAAAAAATAAGGTGTGAACAACTGAACATCATAAATGAACAATAATAAGGCCAGGAGAACCCTGATGAAAAAGAACAAAGGTTTAGAGATCACAACTACACAAGACGCGGTTAAAGAAGAAGGTTAGACAACATGGCTCAGTCAACAAGGTCTAAAAATCTTGACTGAACAATTACAAAAACTGGAATACATGACAGACAAGGATTTGGTCTGGAAAATCAAAACAAGAACAAACTCAGGAGAGCAAGTGGAGAACAAGAACAATCTTGATCTTGAACAATGACAACAGGTTAAAAAACAAGGTCTGGACTACATGCAGAACTAGAATAAAGTAAAATATCTGGAGGACCCTGTTTTTGTTCTTGGCTGTACAGGAACTGGAGATCATGGCATAAGAAGAACAAAGCCCAGAGAACATGACTGAGAAAGTATAATAACAACAGAACATGACGGAAGAAGAAGTCATGAAGAAAATGACTGGGCAAGAATAAGGACCAGAAAATACGATGGAAGAAGATCAAGGCCTGGAGAATAAGACTGAGCAACAAAATGAAGGGGAGAACATGATTGAAGAAGAACAAAGCCTGGAGAACATGACTAAGCAAGAAGGATCTCTAGAGAACATGACAGAAGAAGAAGAAGGACATGATGGATGAAGAAAAGGCCTGGAGAGCATGTCTAATCAAGAATGACGACACAATGAAAGAAGAACAAGGCCTGGAGAACATGGCTGAGCACAAATAGGGCCTGGAGAACAGGACAGAGGTAGGTATGGAAGGTATGGAAAACATGACAGGTGAATAACCTGGCTGAAGAAGAACAAGCCCTGGAGAATAAGACTATGCAACAATTAGTGGAGAACAATGACAGGACCTGAAAATGACAAAATGACGGAAAAAAAACCAAATTGGAGAATATGAATAAACCACGGCAAGGTCTGGAGAACGGGGCTTAATTAGAATGATGGCTGGAACAGGATTCAGGAAAACAACAAGGATGACAGAAACAAGACCGCTGAAATATTGGTGGAGAACATGGCCGAATAACAACGTGGTCATGATTAAAAGGAGAACATGGCTAAACAGGAACAAGAAATGGAAGGAACAAGAAATGATGGAAGAAGAACAAGTCATGGACAAGAACCAGGTCTGAAAAACATGCATGAACATGAATAAGACCTAAAGAACATGCCTGAAGTTGAATTAGGTCTGGAGAATGTTGTTGAGAAATAACACAGCTCTCCGCTGCACTCAGTGGAGGAATGCAGGTCACTCTTTGCACACTCTTTAGTCGTTAATCGGAATGGCACTAACAACACACATACGTTCACATACACACAAATAGATCACACACATGCACATCTGGCTAATCCTAAATCTGAAGACAAGCAGCTGTATGTGTCTGCTAATCTGCTAATTCCTTTATTCTGCACTTGTACTGATGTGTGTGTGTGTGTGTGTGAATATCGTGTGTGTCATACTGATGCATGTTCTACATGAAGTGTGTGTACATATAATTCTGTGTGTCCAACTAACGGTAGGATTTGGACTAGGTGTGGGCGATATGGCAAAAAAATATCGCATTGATTCTCAAAGACTTATCATGGACAGACAAAATAAATCACAATGCATAGTTTTTTGCGAGCAAGCCATCAGCTTAACAGTAGTGTTGCATTTAAAAAAATGTTCATCATTTCTAATGTCTAGAAAAATACATTGTTATAAAACATTATCATTTTTAGTTTATACATTTTAAACATTTTAGTTTATAATACAATAAATATTTAACACTGTAAATTAGTATTTTTAAAAAAACATTTTACAACATCATTATCTGCTTTCAATCTGTTTGCTTTTTTTTTCATAAAAATAAATCACAATATCTAAAAAAAATGTGTTTCGTCTCTTAGTTTATCACAATATCAATATATATCTTCATTCTGTCCAGTCATAATTAGGACTGGGAAATCACATCTGATCTAATAACACACCTCTCTCTCCTTCTCTCTTTCTCTCTACCTTTCTTTCTTGGTCTATGAAGAACTGGCACAGATTCAAACTCAACGTCAACCCTCACTCTCTCTGTCTCTCTGTTGGACGATGTCTGGGAGTCCGTTCTCTTCCAAACGGCAAAAAAAAAACGAACGTCTTACAGCCTGTCACACTGAGCAGCGTCTTCCCCCAAAACTCCTCACACGTCAAACTGTCTGAATAACTGCTCTCAAATCTGCATCTGGATCCCACCGGATTGCAGCGAGTCTGCAAGCTCAGCTCATTCCTCTGCAAACTTCCTCTGATCAGGCTCGACTTCCAGTCTGCCCCATTAGCCGAGGTTAATACCTTTATAATACAGTTATACTTTGCTTATTAATGATGATGCTGTTCTGTATTTGGCGTGGAGTTTCAAGTGTGTTTGCTATAGTGGGAAACTTTATAGTCTTTTCATGTTTCAACATGGATGTCATCATCATTTACTTTTTATACATTTTAGTACAATCTTCAAATTTGCTCCTTTGAGGAAACGTTCAATGGAGTGCCCATCAAAGAGGGTTCCACGTAGCGCTAAGACATTTTTTACTATATACAGTTTACTTTCCCCAACCAAAAGTCTGGTGACCGCCAAAAGTAAAAACAAGAGACAATCACAATTTCATTCCAATTTCTCTGAGACATCTACCTCTGCACTTCTATTCCCCATCTACCTCCGCATTTATAACCTCATCCACCTCTGCATTTATAACCTCATCTACCTCTGTATTTATAACCTCATCTTCCTACCAAAAAGCATTATTTTATCAGTTCTTGAGCTTGCACTATGATTATCAGAATCATCCAGATCAGTCACTAGCCCCCTTTTAAACAGAGATCCTGCTATAGTGCAGTTAAGAACACCCCTCATTACACCGTCTTTGTTTGCTTACACTGAACCAAACAAAGCCGGCATAATGCCACCCCAATTTGTGTTTTTACATAGCCAGGGTTGCAGCACAATTTTTAACATCACTAAGACTTTCTAAGACCCTTTAAGTAAAAAAAAAATACAATGTTCGCTACAAAAACAACAAAAAAAACAACATTCAGTTGGAGCAGTACTTTTTAATTCATATATATATACATATGTGTGTGTGTGAGAGAGACACTAATGTGCATAAGGAATGGGGATAAGGATGTTAACAGTGTATTTTCTGTCGTCTTAAGGCATCCCAACACCTTAAAAATTGACGTGTTAGGGACCATAATCTTGGTAGAATCTTACACTGTTGCTCATGTCATGCACTTTTCAGACGCTCCCTTACTGACCCCATTACTACAAAGCGCTGATCCTGTGTTTCTGAGAGATTAGCTTCAGCAGACTTTAACGGGAGAAAATGTAAACATATATTCAATTATCCTTGGTTCTCTGTCCACTCAAGAGTAATAAAACGCACATTTGTGTGTTTTTATTTCTTGAGAAATAGAACCAACTTTACTGCAGTACTCACGCTAGCTGCACTCACTCAACAACTTCCAGCTGTCACTCAAGAACACGCAAAATGATAACGATTGGCGTGCGCTGTACCTCGCTAAACAAACCAGAGCTCTCAGAATGTCATGGCAACGATAAACAACTCATGCATGCTCACAGGCCGTATGATTACATAAACAGTTATCATGCTTTTATTTTACTGAATATTGAAACGTTTTATCTGATGAGACTGAATTTAAGACCGTATGACAGTAAAAGGACATTTTACGACCTTAAATTTAGCAAATCTAGATTGACTTTTTACGGCTCCGCAGGAATCCTGCTAGCGAGCTGGCGATCCGGAACCAGAGGCGTGACGTGTAGCACGTGTCTAATGTGACGTATAACATAAACATTAGAAATACGTATACCCTGAGCATACCGCCGTTCTTTCAAAACAATAATGGTGTTAAGGTGTTGAGGCTTTTACTAGCTGTGACCATTTATACCTCAGCAAACTGTTTCTTCAGAGATGTTCAAGTCCCCCAGGGGCTTGTCGAACACATAATACGTCATAAAAACCTCACACGCCTGTCCCGCTATGCCAGTGTTCTGTCGACTGTGCTATCTATCAATGCGGGTGTGTATCAGATTTAAGGTTAAGGTTTTAGGGTTAACGTTAAGCTTTTGGTCTTGGTTAGGTTTAGGGCTATGACTAAGATCGAGTTTATTCTCTGCTGTCTATTCTCAGTACGGTAGCATTTTTGGATAATGTAGCACAAATCGTCAGAACATCAGGTCTCCCTTTTACGCAGATGTCGATTCGGCTCTCCACTGTTGGCCCAGAGCCAGAACAACGCTGACACCCCATTCCGTATGTTTTATACAGAACAGTGAGGCAGAAGAAAGACGCAGCCTTGAACAGGCTGTGTAACGGGGCTGTCTCATCACCTGAGGTAAAAGTCATAGCTTTTAAACGCAAGCCTCATCATCGTCTCTTAACTCAATGGATCTCTGTTCACTACATTGTGATTCACTACATGGATCTGTTGACTACATTTCTCATTATTAATGTCTTTTATTTTGTGATTTAAAACATTTAATACTTCGTCCGCACAGAGTGTGTTCTCAGTTTTGATGACGATAATGTGGCGGTGGATATTTATCTCATTACAAACTGAACTGATTCCGTTTCTTTATGGTGTGTAACTATCTAAAACTCTGATTAAATCATGAAAAGCTAGTGAGGTTTTAGTCATCTTTAAGCAGACTGACTATTTCTATCACTGTGTTTGTTAAACCGGCTCCTGCGACCTTTGCAGACAGACAGGGAGGCAAGGTCAGAAATCAGACTAAATAAAAAACATTTCCGTGTTGTTTTGGTAAAAATATATTTATATTTGCTTAGGGCTGAAGTGTGGAAGCATATTATAGGCAGAAAGATGCAAACAAAAAAATGCTGTGTTGCTGTTTGAATTCAGCCCCAGTGACATCTGACAGGTTTTTTCCCAAACCGTCACACAAATGAGATCGCAGTGACTGACTGAAAACATAGCATAGTCTCACGAGCATCAATTTGTTAGAATTTACCTCATAGGAAAGAAAGATTGCAAATGGTAAACAATTGTGGTAACTAGATGGGTCACGGTATTTTTTTTTTTGACTCGATATGAAACTCACCATCACACTTTGAGCTCTTGAAAACTGATTCTGAAGTTTAGGGCTCAAAGGTTACATGACAAGAATAACACAAAACCCCAAACCCCTTAGTGAAACCTCTCAGCCAGTTCTTTGTATACTCAAACCAGTGAAAAAGGAAATCCCTCATTTATCCATGTATCTAACAGTGCTTCGTGAATTGCAAAGCTTTGCTTTGGCCTTACAGCTCAATATCGCTTTGGCGCTCCATTGACGTGAGCATTTGAGCTGCGCCACTTCAGCCCGGAGCTGGTATCAGCAGGTAGAGAGAATACACTCCGAGAGCTCATTGATCCCCTCAGAACAGACATGTTTCCAATACTGGGGTCAACACATATACACACCAATACACACACACACGGGTCAGCTGATGAACTTTTACTGGTGTGAAAACTGAGCTCCGTTACATAGCACCAAACTCTGAATAATGTGCTCATGACAGAATTATTATTATTATTTTTTTAGATTTATGAGATAATGCTCCTTGCTGTTTTATAATATTGAGCCGTGAAAAACTAAAAAAATGCAAATGTATGCGCCTATGAAAATCACACTGCACAGATAGAGATAACTAGGTAAAAATACCACATACATTAATTACATTCCTCCATCTTGGCACTAATTACTCTGTTATACCTTAATTGCTACAGGATTTTAATGGCCTCGGATGGCACGGTCGGTATCCGGCTGAAACTGGGAATTAAAGGATTCCATTTATCTGAGAGATAATCGACACTGTCACAATCAATGGCCAATCTGATCAGGCATTTGCACCAATTAACACTATTTAATGGCTCAGCGGCCCCTGGGAACAATATCAATACAGCTCCACACGAGCGAACGGCAGACGTGCTGCGGCTAAAAGCTGCAAAAAGGTTTTCTGAATTTATAAAACATATCACACACACTTAAAATCTCAGCTTAGTATTCAGTTAGTCATCGTAAAGCATACTATTCAGCAAGTTGAGTAAAAATAAACTGAAAATATGTGCAGTTATCAGAGTCAGGAGCATAAACCTGGAGTTTATGGACTTTAAGTTACCCTGTTAAATAGTATAAAAAAATAAAAGGATTAAACGCAACAAGAATTATATAATAAGGTAATTCTTAAGATAAATTAGGAATGGTTCATGTTTCGGGAATATCTACAACTTTGTTTACATTGTTTGTCATAATTCCTACAACGAATTTGATCAGTATTTCAAAATGCCATGACTGCTGAAAAATTATTTTGACATAAACATACATTTCACAATAACACTCACATCGTGCAGTAATATTTTACTGATTTATGTTTATTAACAGTCAAGTAAATAAGAAGTAAAATACAACGGGGCAACATTTAATGCTATGAATCGTCCTTGAAACAAGTCAGCTCCTGTTGTCACACATTATAGCAGCCTCACTTTTTTCTCCCGCTTTAAATGTCCACTATGAAGGATTTTAAGAGGTATCTATTAGCAGAAATGGAGCATATATTCAATAATATACTTATGGAATAAATAAGTATGTTTTTATTAGAGTATAAATACTTGTAACTATGAATTGTTGTGTTTCTGTAAGCTTAGAATGAGCCCTTTATACCTACATAGGGAGCGGGTCCACCTCTACAGAGCCGCCATGTTGTGCCGCTACAGTAGCCCAGAAGGGACAAACCTCCAGTGAGCATTCTGCGTTTCGTGTTTTTACAAGTGAATCTGGAAGGAAGCGCCGGAAGGACAACAAAGAGGAAGAAAGGAAGGTAAGGAAGAAGAAATAAGAGGAATCAGTGTTTGCTGGTGCTGGCTAACAAGTTTGAAAAATGGAGGATCATACTTATTAATTAGCACGGAAAAAGCAAGGGAGTGTGAATGGAAGTACTTGGAAGTACGCTACGGGCACCTGATAGCCACTGTACGCTATAATGCATGCTTGGAAAGGGAGGGGTAAGAGCGGCATTCAGGTGGTTGAATCCTACATATTAAGCCTTTAGGCTTGTCATGTAACCAATAAACTGGAAAGTGTAAATCCCTTTATACTGAACACTCTCCTGTGTCTGAAAACTTTGCATCTTTTCCTCTGACTGTTACAAATATCTGCACTGAAATTTTATCAAAACCTTCTGACCAGTCAGAATTGAGAATTCAGTGCAATAAATCAATCTACAAAATATTCAGGCTCATTGCGCAAACTGCTAATCTTCCAATGTTCTTTAATTATGTCCATTTAAATAACTTCAAACCAATAATTTTTAGTCAGCTCTTTATATCCATTACTCTGTGAGCTGAATGTGATGACCTGTACTAACATGAGCACGCAAATGTCATCAGAATGGTGTGTTTATGGTTGTGGGTAGTTGCCTGGCATGAATACAAAAAAAAAAAAAGATCAACTACTTTTTGATCAGAGGAAATTTTGTCGTTTAAGCGACAAAAGTCGTTTAAAGCGGATTTAAAGCAGTAGCAGCGGTCTTCTCAGCAATCCCATGGCCACGTGTGCAGTTTTACAACAAATAAAAGTAGTTTTGCTCTACTGCAATGGGAATTACATCGGTGGACAAATTTCTAATTAATTTATATATGTCACATTTATATTATACCACCCACCATAACCTACAACTTGAAGTAATTCGTTATTTAACAACAGGGATCAGTGGAGGGTCAGAGAGGCTCCAAGGTTCAGAGCTCTGAGATCTAAAAGCATGACGTTTGACATTTGTGTTTTGCCCTAAGGAACCATTCAATAAGCAAAATTAAAGCGATTTTCTGCTCAAAATAGTTATTCAATCAAGAAACCTATAAGAATGCCTATAAGAAATTCTCCAAGTGGTTCTATACAAGATGAAATGTTCTAGCTTTCTAAAGCAGCTCCACTTTTTTTACAAGGAGGCATAAACTGTACATACAGTACTACATGTTCTTAAAAAATTAGTTAAGTGTGGTTCTTTGGTTCGGAACAGAACAGCTGACTATCAGAACCACTTTTGAAAGTAGAAGCACTTTTGAAATTTAGACTTCTTAATCATGCAAAGACCTACAAGAAATCCTTTTACATACCAATTTACATAGTAACTATCGATCCATCCATCCATCCATTATCTATACCACTTATTTGTTAAGAGTTTCCAGGGAAGCTGGAGCCAATCTCAGCTGACTTCGGGTGAGAGGACAGGTCACCAATCTATCGCAGAGCTAACACAGAGATGAACAGCCATTAACACTCACATTCACACCTATGGGCAATTCAGAGTAGCTAGTTGACCTAATCTGCATGTCTTTGGATGTGAAAGGAAACCGGAGCACCCTGAGGAAACCCACGCAAGCACGGCGAGAACCCGCAAACTCCACACAGCAAGGCCCCCAGATGAACATTTCAGTTCAAGAAAGTCTGTTGGAACTTTTCAGAACTACATAGAATAGAAAAATGACAGAACTTCACCATTTCTCAGGACATCAGACATTGAAGAAGGCATGTTAGGCAGGTAAAAAACCTAAACAGATGCAATAGAGATATCCAGCGCTAAGTAAGTAGTGCACAGAGCAACTCCATTAAGACTTACAAAGTGTGTTTTATGTCTGTACTGTAATAAACGTTGCTGTCTGTAGCCTTCATGTCCTGACTGACTGGTGAAAAAAGCTACAGTGGTTATGGCTTCAGAAACACAGATCAGCGCTGATAAAGATGACATATTCAACAGCGTGAGTGCTCACGGGCGATAGATCACACGTCTTCGGGTGCCACAGGAGATGAGTGGATCAGGCCTTCTCTCCTGATTGCTGCTGTCTGATAGTGGGCTTTGATGTACAGCGCGCTGATCACTCCTTCAGGACCCTAGGTGAACTAACACGGGCGTCTGCGCCGCTCGCCTGAAGATAAAGCCGTATTGATTGGGCCGTCTAAAGGGATTCATCAGCGCGCCAATGGCGCCTCTCGACCCAGTCACCGCACCGCCGGGGCCAAGCAGCCCGGATTTATGGGAAATCCGCCGGCTTAGAGATACAACGGCGCCCAGGATCCTCAGTAAATAACAACAGCGCCTGCTTTTTTTTATAGCACAAAAATAACAGGCACATTTCTCACACTCACAGGCGCATGTAACTACATCAGGAATAAACAATAAACCAGATCTTAAATATGATTTCTTTTTTTTGTTGTCTCAGTACACTACTGAAGAAGGAAGTAATTAGTAGATCTATTTAGTGAGATTCCCTCTGAAGACAGAGCAGTTGTACGTAGCTATAAACAACACTGCTCTAAAGGACTCCTGAAATCTCTTTAAGGTCTCCGTGGACCTCGGCGCCTGAAACTGGAGACTTGTATAATTCTAATGAGGGAGAAATTTAATGGGATTTCAAGTCGTATGACAAGGTGTAAGCTACCGACCCCGCAACTTTTCATACAGGTGGGCTTGAGAGAACTCCGTGAGGCTTACCACCACACCAAAGCATAAAAGCTCAAATCTGATCATTCTGTTCATTTTAAACTTTTTTTTTTTAATTATGGAGCCAAAATATTGACCAAACAAATAAAAAAAAAATCACTTTTCACTTTTTACACATTCACATCAAGCATGTCTTAGAGAAAAGGCTGAGAAAGACTCTTGTTAGTTTCTCTTAACAAATATGTACCGAGGTGTCAATTTCAGTAAATGTTTGGAACGACCCTACAAACGTCCGCTGTCAGCGTATTCCCTTTAAATGCCTTCATCACTATAGAATGAACCATATTGTTTCAGACTACTGACGCTGCAGCTGTCCAGGAAATGTCAACCATCAGAACAGTTAGACATCTGTACTGTTTGTCTAACACGATAACCCAGTCAAAAAGGTCAGGCTTTACACCACTGTATACGATGTACTGATGTTTCCTCTCTGTAAGCGCAAACATACTGTACATCTTCAGGAGTTCAATTCTAGTTCAATGTGTAACATCTCAGGTATTAAAGACGCAATATAAAAAGAGGTCATTACAATAGGCCTACTATATCTGACACCTGACCTGATTAACGCTCCAGCCAACATGCTGGATGAATCTGAAGCTGAACCAGAAGTTGATTTTTGACATCTATGTGTGAAAGGAAAAGAAAGAGGGATGATGTTGGCTTTCTCTGGAGTGAGACCGGAGCCAGGAGTGAGAGGATCACAAGGACATCAAGGCAAGAAATTAGACTGAGACTCACAATTCTGACAAATTATAACAAAATTTTGGACATAACACATGACAGGTCATAACACTGGGGTGGTGTGATATACTGGAGATGATTATTTTCCTAAAACAGCATGATCTAAAGTCTTTTCATTCCTCTTATACCCCAACAATATGCCAATGATTACATTTTTAATTAGTTAATTAATTAATGAACAACACGTTGCACTTTTTAATAATTTAGATTTAGATTTAACATTGTGGAACGTTATCGAAACATCTTTTTAATGAAAGCTTTACCATCTCAATGATCGTATGTTTTTTCTTTGTTAAATAATAACACATTTATGGAAATCGGTTTAGATTTCGTGGAGCGTCCACTATCCAAGTCCCTGTGTATGACTTGTTACTATGGAAACAATAATGTATTAGAATGAGCATATGAATATAAATATTTACGTAAACATTTCTGTTACAGCCAGAATTACTCAGAGTAGCCGTTATCGAAAATTAACACACCGTTTCAAATGGAAAATGGACTCTTTGCTCTTCATAATAAAAAAATGTATCATTTATTTAAAAAATTGTGTGTGTGTGTGTGTGTGTGTGTGTGTTTTTTGTGTCATTTTCCCCTGCAGTGAGAATATCTCCTTTGTTAACGCCAAGTTCCTTTCTTCAGCATCCTCATCTCTCAAGCTGGACTTCGTGTCTCTTTGTAATCAGGATCTGAGCTGGCGTTATCAGTGTCCGACCAGTAAACAGGGATTAACTGAGGGTAAGCTTCAGTAATGGGAATTATGTAGATGTGTAGTCACTTCACGCTTCATACATAAAGCTACCCTCTACACTTAACGTCCAAACAAAAACAAACTGCACAGCAAAATGTGCGCTGCTAAATGAACTCTCACTGTCCGTTTGAATTCACCTGGGCTTCGAATAAACAGACCACTGATTAGGTAAAAAAACAACGAAAACGCTCCCTCAAGTTGCTATTCCTTCCCGGGAACCTCGAGACGGTCTCCTCAACCCTGACGTCAAATCAACATGGCTGCACACAGCTTCGGCAGTAAACAAAGCAGCACCTCATATTTATACATCTCCTACTGTATATAGTAATATTTGTTTTAGTTCAACCAACAGACATATTTCAGACTATACAGTTTGCAGTTTTGAGGATGTAAATAAACATCACGTATCATGGTTAGTAGCTAGCTTGCTGTACATGGTTCATAGCTCATGGTTCATAGTTCATAGCTTGCTGTACATGGTTCATAGCATGGTTCATGGTTCATGTACATGGTTCATACATAGCTTGCTGTACATGGTTCTTTTCCCACTTTGCAGCTTGTACTGATGTTGAAAACGGCATAATTCCGAGCTACAATTTCCCACTTCGGAGGAAAGTGGAATGCAGGATTAAACGCATGCTGTTGGTGTGGATTCAAGGCTGAAGATTTTGCTGTATAAGATTGTTTGAGTCATTTCTTGCACCTCAATGAGACAATGTGAGGCTATTAGTTGTGTTCACGTCATTTGTCCATACACAACGTTCATCATTGCTGCATGAGCTCATTTCACCAAAATTCCATAACCCAAATATATACAGTAATGATGTGACCATTGGAATGAATACAAATATTAAGGACATGGATAACTTTTTTCCCCCTGCAGGTTCATGGGTCATTCGGTTGAAACTAAAGGTGTCTGGGATCCTCTGCGATGCAACAACAACAGTCAAAACAAAAAAAATACCGTGCTCATTCATTAAGATAAATGTGCAGCGCTGCATGATATATTTACAGCATCCTTAGTAACTGCCTGGTCAGGGTGAGATGTTTAAATAAGGCTACTATTTTATATAGTATATATATATTTCTTT
Organism: Parauchenoglanis punctatus; assembly: GCA_030068025.1. Lineage (NCBI taxonomy): Eukaryota > Metazoa > Chordata > Actinopteri > Siluriformes > Auchenoglanididae > Parauchenoglanis > Parauchenoglanis punctatus. The sequence continues at coordinate 4,482,430 of JAQQZU010000002.1, read as the reverse complement.
AATTTTTTTGCTTTCTACGTTGTAAAACATTACTGAATACATCAAAACTATGAAGCAACACGTATGCCAGATACTGAATTATGTGGTAAACAAAAAAAAATGAGAAAAAACAAAATATGTTTCATATTTCAGATTCTTCAAAGTAGCCACCATTTACCGTGATGGTACAATCGGCATTATCT
>JAQQZU010000002.1:4461887-4479038 GCA_030068025.1 Parauchenoglanis punctatus | reverse complement strand
CAGTCCATCATTATCCAGTCTCTTTTAAAGTCATAAAAATAAAGAAAAACATTGAATTAGAAGGTGTGTCCAAACTTCTGACTAGTAGTGTATATATATATATATATATATATATATATAAATCTTTTTTTTTTTTTTCTTTTTTTTTGGCAAATTTTGATATTTTGGCAAATTGAACTACTAAATTTGTCCGAAACAGCAGGAACTAACAAAAAACAGTCATGAATTCGAGTGATGTAGCTGAGGATGAGGAACTGTCAGAGCCAGAGCCAGTTCACACACCAGGCTAACCTCCAAGTTTAACCTTTTCATTTAGACCACAGTTTAAATTTGAATAAAGCTATAGATATAGGAATTGTGTTAGGTGCCTAATGTATAGTAAGATCTGTCACAAAACTAATCGCAATTATTTGTGCAAATTTCAATTTACCATCAAATTTGACATGTTTCTATATAAATCAATGTAGAAATACATGTAAGATTCAGATTCTGTGGATCAAAATTAAATCATGTTTAACATACTTTTAAAGCAAATTTTAAAAACGATAATTAAGTAGTTTATCCTAACTGTTCGTATCAAAATGAATCATCAGCCAGCATGTCACTAGTGACAGACCTAGTAAGGACAATTCACCTGAAAGAGCTGTTTTTGTTTCACCAGTTATTAAAAACCAACACATTTTCTAGCCACTACTTATTAAGAATGACTCATGTAATGAATCATGACTTCTGCAGGAATTCATGAAATCATAGCTGCCCAAACAAGCAGCAGAAATCCTCTCGATTCCTGAACACACGCTCGCGTTCATAAGCAGTGCTGTATGATACAAGTAAATGTCTCACTATCATGCTGTAAGCATCCCGCTGAATAACACATTAATTGCTTCCTTTCACAAAGCACTAATTGCCGAGATCAAAATCACAATTTCAATTAATTTGCAATTTATTATGCAAGTTTATTATGAGTTTAAACATTAGCTATTTAAATAGCAGTAATTAATACGATTAGACTTTAAAAAAAAACATTATTTATTCGACGTCAATCAAAATATTTGACAAGCTCCTTTTTCTGTTCTTCAAATTTAAAACCGACAAATAGAGCACTCTCGCTCCAGGCTTCTCAACACTTAAATCAAAAACATGGTTGAGATTGCAACTGGGGAGAAAATAAAAAGGCGATGGAAAACAGGACGTTGGTAAAAATGGGCGATCCCCTCTTTATCTGTTATCAGACCGGCACTGAAGCCTGGAAGGAACTGCGGGAAAGTCGCAGGAAAAAGGTGGGACTATTGTCCGAGCATCCTGCCAGCTTCTCCGCCACCTTATTGTTTCAAAAAAATACATTTTTTCCCCTACCGCTGTTGTGTTCGCGCTGTAATCTGTCACATTGCAGGCAGTGCCCTCATAACCCTCTCATTGTGTGATAATTAAAGGATCTATTGACAAGACAGAACTATTGTGTCGTGTTCCTTCTGGAATCAATGCACAGTAATGCTTTATACCACGTCAGCCCCCACAGGTAGTAACAACATGACAATGTGGTTGTCACGACAGGTAATAACACCATCATTCTCAGCCTTATTAATCATAGCCCTGTTTTTCAGCCTGTTTCTAACTCTCGTGTTGACATAAAGTGTGTCACAGATTGTGAGATAGCAGGTTAGCGCGTTGCCAGGTGACATAACAGTCATTATAAAATCATGAAAGTGTCTCAATTTCTCAAAGTCTAAGTTGATGTCTAAGAACTGACACACACACACACACACACACACATTATGATCTTGTGTTTATGACTAATTATTGTGTCATACTGAAATGGTAGCACATATGATTCTAGCAAAAATTGTCAATTGTTGCCCCTAAAACTTCAGATAACGTTTTGTTTGTTTTCTTTTTGTGACCTTTTGTTTTTTGCTTTTGTTGTTTTTATTTGAAAGGAATTGCTATGGAGGTATTAATTTAAGAGCATATTGGTCAACATACAGAAATGACAACAAATGTTCATATTTCTCTTAAGAAACTTTTTATTATTATTATTATTATTATTATTAATAATAATAATAATAATAATAACATGGGCAACAACATAACAACAACAACAACAACAATAATAATAATAATAATAATAATAATAATAATAATAATCCTACTACACAAATAATAGCAATATTGTTCAGGAAATCATTTTTTTGAATTCATCATTTACACAACAAGATTAAACCATGTGCAAAAAAATACACTTTCATTTTTTTTTAATCCCACACAGTTTTAGTGCACTGATAACACTCTTAATTAATAATATTTTCATCATATTTTAACAAAAGTCAAGGAGCTGAAGGTAACATCATCATCATAATCAACATAATAATAATAACAATAATAATAATAATAATAATAATAATAATAATACCAAATGCAAACATGCATACTTTTATTTTGTCAATGTTATACCCAATAACATTATTATTGTTGTTGTTGTTGTTATTATTATTATTATTATTATTATTATTATTACTAGTATTATTATTGTGTTGTTGTTGTTGTTAGTGAAACTAATGAGAAAGCTATTTAGCTATTTTATATTTCATTGAGGAAGAATCAGCAATTCCACTGCAGCTAGTTAAGTAAAAGTGAAATGAGATACTGTATAAGAGATGATGAGGTAGCAGGGGCTGTTCACATCTTCCAGTGCAAAATAATTTACCCTTTACCTGCCATCTGAAAAATCAATTAAACCTCAGGTGTTACAAATGATCATGATCTGTCTAATGACTTGCCATTCAGAGGCAACAGCAGTTATAATGGCACTATAGAGAAGTTGCATTGATTGGTTTATCTCCAAGAGACTCTGGGAGTGAGTTCCTCCTCGACAAAATGCATTATCGATTGCCTTCAGATAGGGATAGATCATCACCGTGAACCCTCGCTGCTCTTTTACATAAACGTGTGCCATTCCAGAGCCATTAGACAGGGCTTCATAAAGCAGCACTTCCGTTTATTTTCGTCTTTCAGAGCTCTTATGGATCTACCTGCATGTTTCGTTCTCTCTCGTTCGCTCCGTCTCTCTCTTCCCATCTGCGAATATTCATGAGCACTATGCTGATGAGCTTACGCGTGCCGGGGTCGGCGTGGCTCCTCCTCAGCATGTTAAGCGCCTGGCTCATTTGCATACACTCAGTACTGTCAGCCTGCGGGGAAGAGTCGCACCCAGCCAGGTATCACCAGCAGCTATAGAAACTGTCCATGAGACAGCTTAAGCATGCTTCACAGAAAAAGAAAAAAGAAAAAAAAAAACAGGCGACCATGACCATGACACACTGCCTGTTTACATGTCACATGCAGTTATAGAGATAAGCAGCAAAAGGTCAGCTTTTCATTTCAAAAGCAGCTCTGGATTTCTGGAATGACACTCGACGCAGAAACGTGGCGAGCCGTCAGCTTGGATGCTTTGCATAGCTTCTGTATGAACCAGAACTTTCCATATGCAAAGCAGGCTGACTGTTACACTTGCATAGTTGTGCATTTTTGAAGGAAGAAATTCTACATAACAGGAAGTACGGGTTATATTTAGTACGATGGCTGAAATGATCATATCCGAAATCCGAACCAGATTAGAATGTCTAACTATTTTGTGTCCATTTTGATTAAATACTTCGGCAAAAAATGGACAATTTACCATTTAAATTTTGTTTATTAGCCAGATGATTGATTCTTCTATCTGCATCCTTGGTCCTGGACTTACATCCTTTACGTTAGGAGATAATCAATCAATGCCTTACATATAATCGAGACAAAATACGTAATCTCATTTTTAAATACATGATCTGTAAAATAGCAATAGCAATACTCTGCATTTATAAATGGAAGGTAAAGTAGAACTACATTATCATCCACATTATGTCCATCTTCCAACCTTCAAACTCTGGAAGGCGGAGCCTAGGAGGTGTAATGACAAAAAGAGATTGCTCAAGATGGCCACGTTACTGTGATCAGCTACACCGTGTCTTTTGCTATATTTTATATATATTATACACGCATTGAAAATGGTTCCACTTTCCATCCACCTTAGGTAAACGGGTTCTACTTGGAACCCTCTATTACCCTTTTCCACCAACAGGGAAAGGGTTCTTGAACCAATTCCATTCAAGATTCTTTGAACCTTGGTGCCAGCTAGTGAACCTGCTAGCGTTTCCACCAAGTTTAAACAGAACCATTGTAGTAAAGGATCAGCGAACGGTGTTGCGCAATGCAAGTAGTAGCAAGATGTCGGATCACATTGATTACCTGGCTTTTGATGTGTCATTGCAGGTATTTCTCTGATTTATCTTTTTCCATTGCGTTCTCCATTGCTGAGCTCCAAACTACTCACACGCCCAATGGAAACCAGTTATCGTTCGGTTCCAGCCGGGAACCAAATGTAATGTTCCGAACCAATATATTTTTGGTCGAAACGCTCTGAACGGTTTAAAATTTGGTGCACGGGAACGGAACCGATTCCCTGTTGGTGGAAAAGATGTACATGTGAGGAAAACCGTTTTATCTTAACGCACTCGTTCAAAAACGTTATCATTTCTTTAGTACAGATTTCAATGGATTTAAAAAAAAGAAATAAAAGATTTGTTGAAAGTTTGTGATTTCATGACCTGCTGCTTTTTTTTATTAACTTCAACGACTGTTTACAGATGCCACACCATAAGGACTCGTTTTTCCAGACATTCCACACTATTGCGTGTAACTGTACAACCTATGATTCTGCAATAAATTGCTAATGTTTCCGACTTCCTGTTGTACAAAAGGATTAAAACACTTCAGCTGCATCACACCACCTCGTCGCTGATTACTTTCCTATAACAGCACGTTCCCGTTCTGTTTTGCTCCTTATTCCTTTTCTGAGTGCTCAAATTTCCTCGTTATTGTTCATCATTTTGTCCTTCGTTTCTGTGCTAAATGATTTTTAACATCAGCAACATTGTAACTTAATTACACAACAATAATAACGCAAGCCAGTGTTGTTTCAATAGATTTCCTTCCTATTCTATTCTACCTATCATTGGTTAGACCTGATATGTAAAACAATCGGCTTCACTCGCACACTTTCCCTTTCAAAGTAGATGTTTTTCTCCTGCTCTAAACTCTGTAACTTGTACTAGGTGGTAGTTTTTTAAAATAATCGTTTCGTATCTGTAGAGCAGTGCATTTGATTCGGTGTAACATCTTAGCGAGATCTTCCAAACAAGAAGACGTAATCTGTAGGATAGCCGGTACGATAAGAACACAAGCTGGAGGAGATTAGAATGACATACTGCGCATTTGTTTACGTTCTCCTGCTTGGCTAAGTGCCGTCTGGAAGTGGAAGTGTACAAGGGCTTAGGCCACGGCTCATGCATTATGCATGATGTTGTGGCATTGCATCTCGGCAACACCAGCCCACGTCTCCTTAAAGTTACACATGCTTGCGTCTGTGTCGAACAACCGAGCCGCAGCTATCGCACAGAGTCCACATACGTCTGTTTAGCATTTCAGGAAGCGTGAAAAAAAACAAGGGTGTGGAGCTTATCATATGAAGTGTTTTATCATAAATGAGGTTTAATGGTACACGACATTCACTTCCTCAGGGAACTAAAGACGTAAAAGACTAGTGACAAGCAAGAGGTACAGTTCTGTATCCATTTTTTTCTAGAATATATACAGAGTTACAAATTTAGCATTCGCTAGCTAACTAATAAATTCACACATAAATGACTAAAAAGCCATCTTAATATTTTTGTCTTTTATAGTATTCAGCCAAGCAGAGATAAATGTGGGAAGAAGCAAGGAAAAATACACACTGTCAACAAAATCGAGTTTAAAAATGTATTTATTAAAAAACAGTGATCCTGTTTAATTAAGACATTATTAAAATTATTAAAGGTCCATCCATTCCTTCCCCACGAAGCAATCCGACTCTCATGGAGAAATTCCTGCGACTTATTTTATTTATCCGGATTTCATTTCCGTCTTCAAAAGAAAAGTCTATTACTCAAACATTAACCTTCCCAACTTTCCATCCCAATCGCGTCATGTTGAGTTATGCTGCTCTAAAGTCTAAGGATGTAAAAAAAAAAAACCACCACTCGCTAGAAGTACGATACAGATTATAAAACAAGTACGTGACCTTCACATTGTGCAAAGTTAAAGTAATAATATGTGTGTGTGTGTGAAAGAGAGAGAGAGAAAGAGCGAGAAAGTGAGAGAGAGGAGGAGGAGGAGGAGGAGGAGGAGGAGGATTGAGCTCTTGTTCTTCTCAGTTTCATAAATGAAAGATTTATTTAGTAACATACAAAAAAGGTCACTGTTCGAATGCAAAGCAGAGACGCATGATAGCCGTCAACATTTTTCCGCTATCCTTTTTCTGTAACAGAAGCTCCTTTAACAAGCAAACAGTGCAGCTGATTGTCTGTCATGCTGCCTTGTAGCTACGCTAGCTAGCTGGCTACGTTAACCCTGCAACGACATTGCTAACATTAATGAAAGTTAGCTAACAACTAGTTTGCTTTTTCACCTCAGGATAAAACACTCTGGGATCCTTTACCCCTTTACCCTGGTACTCTTCTTTGCTAATAAATGCTCCAGATCAAGAAAAGACAAAATTGATATGTTTTGTTTTTGGTAGTTTAAATATCAGAGAAAAAGGCTAGTTCTTATCATAGCGTAAACAGAAGTTTATTGTTTTCTGAAGGGAGGCATCTTTCACCTCCAGTTATGTGAGTACTGTTTGCAGGAATTAGAAATTTCATTCTCAAATTTAGCAACCGCAACAGAAACGCTCGAAGTGCGACATACGGAAATTTGAACTGGATCGAATTTTTTTTCTCTAGTGGAATCCAGACCTTTAGCATGGGAACTGAATGAAATGGAGATTACGTAAAAAAAAATGATACGCTCTTGGGACAACCATTTGTTATAAAAAAATTGTAAACAATAATAATAATAGTAAGGATTTTATTTGAGTATTAAGTATATGCTAGTTGTAGAGTGTATTCATTCACGTGAGTTTAACGGCGTCTGCGTTCAGAACCAAGACTACACGTGTTTGTATTAATTATTAATCTAATGAAAGGAAACTGTACAGTCATGACGTCAAAAAAAATGTGCAGTTGTGTCATCAGTGTTTCTCGGGGTTTAGGGGGCGTCAGTGGACCCCTTGTGGCCCGTGGCATAATTACAATGTGGGATTGTTACTAAAAATATTTCAAATATGTTTGTTAAATGCATTAAATGTTTCAAATGATACAATTTTAACTACATGCTTAGTCATGCGCAGTCCATTCTGTAGTGGCCTGGATCTATGTTCACTGTGTCGTTACAGGCACAAGGTTGGAATTGTGTCCAGGATTGATGGGTTAAATTGAAGGAAAAAAAAGATAATTCAGAGTGATAATCAATTTAAGTGTAATGTAAGCAAGAAAAAGGTGTGAATATTTTACTGCTCACTCACTTCGATTTCAAGTTTAACACTGACAGGTGAAATGAGATGTTAATGTCAGTGTACAAAAATGTCACTGTTCGTGTTAAAGCAATGTGAATAGCAGGGCGTATAGCAAGTCTAATACTGAACTGAACATTTGTTACATTTGACACTTGTTGGTTTAGGAAAACAAAGTCATGCAGAGTACTTATATATATATAATCATAAATGTTATAACATGCAAAAGTCTTACATACAAAGAAATGCTGTAAAGATGGCTTCCAAAATAATGAAATTAAATCTTTCTACTTAAAAGAAAAATACTACAATGTGCAGTAAACTAAACAAAGTCTACATATGACGTCACGACCCTTTGTTTTCCTTCCTTACACAGTAGTCGCAGGTACAGTGTGTGCAGTTTTGTAAGATAATGAGCTGTAAGTTTGACTGAGCATCTTGAACAATCTGCCGCAGTTCTTCTGGAGACTTTGACTGTCGCACTTGCTTCTTTTTTTGCAGCAAAACCCAGGAGCCTTCATTATGTTTTTGTGTACAAAGTGGTCTCTAACGTAATATCTTGCTTTCTTTACAGACATACAAACATTTTTTTACATACAAATCATTTATTTTTTTGGAAAAGCAATGTTTGAAAAATGAAAATATTTTTGTACTGCCTGCATAATGCAGAATTCATCAAATAAATATCTATAACAAAAGTTGTACTTTAAAAATTCAGGCTGTCTAAGACGGCACACGTGTATATCGGTGTATTATGTGGGTGTGTGAGCACCAGTCAGAATATGCCAGGGATCAACGGCTGGAAAAAAGGCTGAGTGCCCCGGGTTAGACTCCAGTAGTTCTGGTTTAGCTGGTTAATGATGTGTTTATGGTCTTGTGTGTTGATGAGAGAAAGCATAACTATAGTGGAACTTCAGTCCTATCAGGGACGTGTGCAGCTCAGTGGATCAGTGTGGGCGACTTTAAAGGACAGTGGAGAGTTAATAAAGCGTTCATAAAGTCTGTGCAGTTTGCTGGGATGATCATGGCTCAGAGAAACGCCTCCACGTGGGGTTTAACCGGCAATCAGGTTATCAAGAGACTCCTACTGGAATAAACATCTGACGTGAACTTGATCAAATGTGTGTGTGTGTGTGTGTGTGTGCGTGTGTGTGCGTGTGTGTGTAGGAGTTTGAACTCACTTCTTGTTTTAGGAAACAGTAGAATGTACATTTAAAGCGTATGCAAAAGTGAGCCAAGTGAAATAGACATCTGAACAACTGAAAGTGCAAGAGGGAAACCGCAGGGAAAAGACACACAAACAAAACACGCAAATACAGCCGCGCGCGCATAGGCACGCATGCCGCGCGCGCACAGACAACTTTCAGCTCAATAAAACAACAACAACAACAACAAAAAAAACAACCACACACACGCACATAGACACACACACAGAGAGAGAGAGAGAGAGAGAGAGAGAGAGAAACATGCACAGCGCGCGGAGAACTCACCTCAGTTCGGGCCTGCAGCCGCTTGTTCAGCTCATAGATCCGGTACTCGGGCTGCACGGCGTACGGCGCGTGTCTCCGGTAGAAGGGCCCGAACGGAGAGGCGTAGAACGGGTCGTGAGCCGGATTGGACATGCCTGATGCTCAAAGCCTTAAAGCTGCTGCTGCTGCTGCTGCTGTTGTTGTTCGCACAGCCACGATTCAGCATCCGCGCAGCGCACGTGGAAACGCACTCCGACACGCCGCGCGCTCTCGCTCTCTCCCGGCGCTGCTACACTACACTGCCCCCCCTACTGCCCCCCACCCCCCTACACGCCTCCCCGCCTCCGCGCGCGCTTACCGAACACACGCGGGGAGAGGAGGAGGAGGAGGAGGAGGAAGAGGAGGCGCGCCGCTCATTGGCCAGCTGCTGGAAGGAAGTAAGAGGAAAGTCAGTGCAGCTCCGACTCGTCTAAACAGCGCCAGGGTTTGTTTCAGGGATTTTAATCAGTGATTAATGCAAGAAGCCGAAAATCCGCTCCGAGATGATGTGCAAGACGGAAGCTTATCGCTGACACGCAAAGCAAAACACATCAGCATCTCGTTCTTACAAGAAAGCATCTTGTTATTACGAGAGCAAAAAAAAAAAAAAATCTCGTTCAAACCCAAAATACGATCCTGTAATAACACGAGTTCTCAGAATCATGAAATGTTTTTATCAATGTAAGAAGATCTTGTGAGAACGAAATGTTTTATTTCTTAATAACGAAATATTTTCTGGTAATAGCAAAATGTTTTCTCGCAATTTGGAGATTTCTCAAATAACATGATGTTTAAATAATAGCATGATGAGTTTCTCCTATTAACGAGAGTTTCCTCGTAATAACAAGGTGCTTTTCTTGTAATAACAAGATGACTTTCTCACAATTACGGCATTTTTCTCATAATAACAAGATGTTTTTGTAATAACAAGATGGTTTCTGGTAATAACATGTTATCTCATAAAAACAAGTTGTTTTCTTGCAATGATGAAATGTTTTCTCATAATAACAAGATGCTTTTACTGTAACAAGCTGTTTTCTCATAATAATGAAATGTTTTCTCATAAAAACAAGTCGTTTTCTTGAAACGACTGAATGTTTTCTCAGAATAACAAAATGTTTTCTCGTAATTGCGAGATTTCTCAAATAACATGATGTTTAAATAATAGCAAGATGATTTTCTCCTATTGACGAGAGTTTAATAATAACAAGGTGCTTTTCTTGTAATAACAAGATAACTTTCTCTCAATTACAACATTTTTCTCATAATAACAAGATGTTTTTGTAATAACAAGATGCTTTCTGGTAATAACATGTTATCTCATAAAAACAAGTTGTTTTCTTGCAATGATGAAATGTTTTCTCATAATAACAAGATGTTTGCTTGTAATAACAAGATGCTTTTATTGTAATAACAAGATGCTTTTCTTGTAACAACAGACTGTTTTTTTGTAACAACAAGCTGTTATCTCATAATAATGAAATGTTTTCTCATAAAAACAAGTCGTTTTCTTGAAATGACTGAATGATTTCTCAGAATAACAAAATGATTTCTTGTAATAACAAAATGATTTCTCATAATGTCAGTAACTACTTTATCCTGGTCAGGGTCATGGTGAATCCACAGCATATACCATCACAGGGTACCATGAACACAGACATTCACATTCACAAAATCAGTTTCAGGAGGAAACATGAGAACCCAAAGGAAACCCACGCAGACATGGGAAAAACATGAGACACGGATCTTGGAGCTGTGAAGCAGCAACTCTATCAGCTGCACCACCATGCACAGAATAGTTACATTCTTCTAATAACCATATGATATATATTATTTCTGAACTGTTAGTAGTGACCAAGAGTCGGGGATAGAGGCGGCTGAAACGAAGCTCCACAGCAGGGTGAGTGGGCTTGCTGTCTGTGACGATCTCAGGAGTTTGAGACCCTCATGACCGAACCGATGCTTCTCCAATTCACAGGAATCATTTAAGGTGGTTTAGGTGTGCTTTAAGGATGCCTTCTCCCTGAGCTTGAGCTGTATCAGATACATCCGACTGGATGGAGGACCTGGGCATCTCATAGTTGCCTTGGGAGTATTTCAAAAGGCAAAGCATCCACAATTTTTGTGGATTATTTGTCCTACATTATACACAGACTGAAATGGTTTTAACTCTTCGGTTTTGTACTGACGTGTACAACCACTTCACCCTGTGACACTATTAGGAATGTCAGGTCAGAGCTTAATGGGTTAACACTTATCTCTTCACCATCCATGACAATAGGATGAATTGAACCAATCTTCATCCCGTTCACAGAAGTTCAGCATTTTTAATTAATGCGATAAGACATCTATTTTGGTTTTAACCTCCTCAGATTAAATGAAAGTTGGACTTCCAAATGCCGCAGGCCAAACGATAGTTAATTATAAAAGTTAACGGAAAAAAATCTATTAATAACCCCATAATTAAAAATTACATTATTTAATATCTCGAAACCTTTCCAATCGGCATTTCTTAAAAGGGTTGGCTTGTTTGCCGAAAGCAAGTTTTTCAGTGGGTGTGTTTTCTTCCAGTTTCCTCTGCAGGGGGAAAAAATATCTTGACTTTCCTCTGGCTAAGATTGAGCTCTGCTGCAGAGGAGAAGGAGAGAGAGAGAGAGGGCCTGGCTTTTAATTGGGATTGTCTGTGTGTGTGTGTGTGTGTGTGTGTGTGTGTGTGTGTGTGTGTGTGTGTGTGTATGGAGGGGGAGATAGGCACGCCGAGGTGCGAGAGGGGAAAATCGAAATGGGTCAGGACACACATAGACACTTCTCTGCCAGGCTCCCCGCTGTTACTATGGTAACCCACCGTGGTGCGCTGTGCACGCCGGCGCCTCGGCAGGTTTGAACCCAAACACACATACACACACGCACACACACGCGCTTGACTTTGCACAGACATTTACATATACTGGCAGGAATCTTGGCTCATTCTGACTGATAGACTGGTACATCCTGTTCTAGAAATTTCCTATGATCGAGTTCACCTTATTTTTTTTTATCAGACAGTCCAGACTTTACATTTATTAATCCATTAAACTTTCAGGACATATCACTGGGTCCACACTTAGAGTACATATAGTCCTTCATTAATACATACTACACTTTACTACAGAATACATCACTGTGCTTTAGGATGAATAACTGAACTTTAAAGGGTTAATCTATAGGCATGCGAATGCAGCATTTTTCATTTAAGGTGTTTTCTCAACAGCATTTAAAAAAAAAAAACCTGGAAAGAGAGATAACTTGGGATGCCAGTGGTGGAGAAAGAAAAAGAAAACAATGTAATAGTCAGAATGAAGACAGAAAAAAAGCCCAATTTTGTCTCCAAGTAAATTACTGCTGGAAAGGTTCGCTGATGAAGGGTTTTTACATTTCAGTGATGATAACGACAGGATGGAAAATCCACATCGTGACCAATTGGAGATAATCTTCATTTTTAACCCATTGTAGAGGAAATGGCATATTGGTACAGTGGGTACCGTCACTACCTCCAAGACCCCGGGTTCGATTCTGAGCTCGGTTAACTGTCTGTGTGGAGGTTCTCATGTTCACATCTTTGTCCATCCTTCGGGTTGTACGGTTTTCTCCCATTTCCCCAAAATGCACCAGTAGATTGACTGGTGACTCTAAAATGTGCCTAGACATGAATTCCCACTTCCTGCCCAGAGTTCCTGAGGCTCTGAACTCAGCATGATCCGACCGGGATAAAGCGGTATGGATGGATGGATGGATGGATGGATGGATGGATGGATGGATGGATGGATGGATGGATGGATGGATGGATGGATGGATTGTATGTTTTTTTAAACTTTCACATTATCAGAAGAAACTAATAATACTCAGAGTTGGGGCTTTGCTAATTCTAACTAGCACACTACAATGTGCAAAACCATTAACAAACATATATAAACATCCGTTTAATTTCTTAGAAACTGCCAGCACCAATGATAATCTTTACCACACAGATATATTGTGAAAGAAACAAACAATTCTTCTCATTTTCTCATTGTGCAGTAAGTGGTGCAACGTCCTTAAGACTTAAGACTTGAGAATAGTTTCGTTAAGCTTGTTATTGACACATTTGTTGTTGTTGTTGTTGTTATCTCTGTGGCTGTTTCAGTCGTCTCTCAAGTTGGTGAAAAGTCAACTACAGCACCGAGTTGGTGTCGGTTCCAGTTTGAGTGAGTTTTTAATTCTAATTCCGGTTTGATACCGGAAAGCGGTATCATTTTTCAATGACATAGGTATATTGTGCAGTTAAAATGGTTTTACTGCTCATTCAACGGATTTTCTGATTTATCTTCTTCTCTTTTGTTAATACAGATTTTATATATTTGTTTGTTTGGAAAATCTGTCACATGTTGCTACAGATAAATCCTGGCAAATGACAACAACAAAAAGAAGACAAAGTTGCCTTTTGTCACAAATTTAGGTACCAAAGCGTACTGCACATCGATGGCCTCTAAGGTCTAGTTTTCTTTTCCGCTACCAATATCGATTCTGAAACCTTCTTTAAAAATGACTAAACTATCTTTTACTAACTGACTAACTGAAGCACCTAAAAAACAGGAAAATGCTTAACATGAAAAAAAAACTGCAGCTTTCACTCAAAAATCACTTATGCTGCAAATACAAAACATATAATAATGTACAAGGTACAAAAAACAATTCCACAGATTTTTCTTATCCAGTTTTTCCCCATTTTCTTTACAGGATTGGATCAAATTCATTCTTTTTTCCCTCTGATATCTAATCCACCATTTCTTGCAGCTTGTTACTGTAAAAACAATGATAGTCCTGTTAAGTTATTAGTGAACTTATGTCTTCTCTTTAACTGCCATTGTCATGACAAGATTTGGATATTGAACTCAAGTTTATACGTTTACAAAAAGTAACCTTAGTGTAAGCCATGGTCTTGACTACTTTACTTGTATAACGTAACTTGTTGAGTATTTTCAGGTTGAGTTTACTCACGAACTTTTATTTCTAAGTTACATTGTACAATCTCTATATGTAAGTTAAATTATTTTTATAGGTATAAATGTTCGCATCTCCAGGAAAAATATGCATACAGTTTATTACTGTAATTTAGTACCGTAACACCTTAAAGACTGCAGCGGTACAAACAGTCAGTGTGTCTAAATATGTATAATTGTAGTTAATTGTAAATAACGCTAACTAAGGGGCGATTTCCTTAAACAGTGATCTTCTTGCATGGGATGGATACGTGCTGCAGTGAAATGTACATAAGTTTAATCAATTCGCTTTCTAATCAGATATTGAATCTTTAAATGCAATTTTCTCCCTAATCTTTTTTAAGGGTAACCAGACTTTGTACAACTTGTGTATAAGATGCAGGAAATATTTTCAGGAACATGTATAGTAGAACAATTCACCATCTGAAGGATTTTCCCAGGCCACCGCACACATATTCACAAATTCAACCAATAAACTTCATTAAATTTGACTACATGTTCATTGACTCACTTGTCAGATGATACGCTTCTAGCATAGCAACTGAAGGTTAAAGTCTTTTGCTGAAGGTTGTAACAGTGACTCTCGACCTGTATTAGGATTCGACCTTCTGGTCACTAGTGCAGGACCTCTGATTAAGACCTTCACATGCTGTCGTTTCCACTCAGGTGATCCAGCAGGCACAAATTAAACTCTGCCGTGCGTGTTAGGGTGACAGCGTGACGACCTGGCGTGCGCCAGACACCAGCGTCGCACAGCGGGTGCTCGTTTTAACACCCTCGTCTCTATGGTAAAAGGCGGTCACTCTGAACTGTCGCAAGCGAACCACCAGAGATGTCGTTCAGGTTTGTTGTCAATTGGGAGATGTGTGTTTTCCAGAAGCTTCTGTCTCAGGGTGAGCAACACATCACACATGCATAGCATTGCAGAAACGCAGGAGATGGGATCAAGAATGATGATGCAGGGTTCTAATACATGCACGCACACACACGCACATGCATGGTCACACAGAGAAAATGCAAGCACACACACACACACACACACACACACACACTAATGTTTTTTGAATATGGATGAAATACGCCTGTGCGCGCGGACGCGAGCGGCTCGTTTTGCCGGGGAATCTCATTAGCATCGTAATAGCTTGCAGCCTCATTTGCATATTTGCCAAGAGTGAATTTTTTTCCAGTGGATGGAAGAGAGAGAGAGAGGAGGGGGGAAAGGAAAAGTGAAAAACTTTGAAGCACCATATTTTATTTCATTATTTAAGTTAAACAAATTCTAATTGAAAGGTGCCTTTCAATTATGGCTTCCTCCTCACATCAGGCAGGACTTGTTGCGCATGCGCGCAGACACAGCGCTAACAACAGTTACGTTTGGAGAAGAAAATGACATTTTCCTTCATTGCCCAATCAGCTGATAAAGGCATGAGCAGACAGAGCGGATGTGTTGGAATGATGGAAGAATCCGCGAGAACAAGATCGATTTTTCAAAACTCAAAAAAACTGAACAGCTCATTTGATTTGCATTTACTTGATAAGTTTAGTGCTGACGTTCAGATTCAGGCTCGTGTTCATGCATAATAGTAACGTTTCTTTCTGTCAGACCATGCAAATCATTTAAACACACTGCTGTGTGTCTGCTGTCATAACACTGCTCACCAATCACCAGTCACGTGCAGGAGTGTCTCTGAGGTCCACGCACACACACACACACACACACACACACACACACACACACACACACACACACACACACACACACACACACACACACTCATCTGTAAGAATGACACATCTATAAAAATTCACAAGAGCCAAATTGTATAACAAATTATGAGTGGTTACTGTGTGTGTCAGTGTGTGTGTGTGGGGGGGGGGGTATTGATTGATTGATTAATTGATTAATTGAGTGAGTGATTTCTTTCTTTCTTTCTTTCTTTCTTTCTTTCTTTGAAGTGTTATCACAATATTTTGTTTGAAAAATCAGAACATGTACATTTGTCCACTTCATTGTTTGTATGTTTGTTTGTTAAATTGTTTGTTTGCTCATTTGTTCGTTTGTTTGTTTGTATGTTCTGTTGTTCAGCCATTTGTTCATTCTTTATTTTTTTCTTTCATAATTGGAATATTATTTTTGAATAATCAGAATATGTTCATTTCATGTTTGTGTTCTTCTCTTGTTTGTTTGTACATTTGTTTATGTTTTCTTTCTTTCTTTCTTTTTTCTTTCTTTATTTCTCAGAGTATAATTTGAATAATAAAAATGTTCATTTGTTTAATTGTTTGTTCAGTCATTTGTTTGTGTGTTTGTTTGTTTGTTTGTTTGTTTCTTCCTTTTTCTTTCTTTCTTTTTGTTTCATAATCAAATATTATGTTAAAAAAATAAACATTTTGTTTGTGTGATTTTGCTTGGTTGTTGATTTGCGCTTTCTTTCTTTCTTTCCTATTTATGTTTGAAAAATTGGAATATGTACATTTGTTCATGTCCTTGAATGTTTGCTAACTTTGTATGTAAGTTCTGTTGTTTGGTCATTTGTTCATTCTTTCTTTCTTTCTTTCTCAGAGTATAATTTGCGTAATAAGAATGTTCATTTGTTCGATTGTTTGTTCAGTCATTTGTTTGTGTTTGTTCTTTTGTTCTTTTTTCTTTCATAATAAGAAAATAATGATTGAAAAGTCACATGTTCATTTGTTTTTGTTTTGTTCATTTATTTTGTTTATGTCTTTTGCTTCTTTCTTTCTTTCTTTCTTTCTTTCTTTTTCTCTCTGTCTCTCTCTTCCATATGCTTATAATTTCTCTCTCCATCTTGAGGCCCTTCCTGTCTCTCTCAGTACCCATGATACTCTGAGCAGTAACCACTCTGACCACCTTCTTAAGTGTTTTAATGTGGCACTGCAGATCTTCATATCACACACACACACACACACACATAGAGGAACATGATGTAGAACAACAGAAGAGTGTGTATGTTTAACACACACTCATGCTCCAGCACAAACCCATACAGTTTTACTGAGGGAGAGCGATGGAGAAGGAGAGACACGAATAAAGTGCAAACATCCATAAAACCGGCAACACACGCACACGCACATGCAGACATGTACACACACACACACACACACACACACACACACACACACACACACCCACACACTCGCC
>JAQQZU010000002.1:4428186-4449665 GCA_030068025.1 Parauchenoglanis punctatus | reverse complement strand
TTAGGCAAGGGACACTCACACACACACACACACACACACACACACACACACACACACACACACACACACACAGTGAGAGAGAGAGAGAGAGAGAGAGAGAGAAAGAGAGAATGACCAACATTGTGTGTGTCTGTGTGTGTGTGTGTGTGTGTGTGTGTGTGCGAGCAAGTGTTTCTGAGTCAAATTGTCAATATAAGTAGTGTAGTTACATTGTTAGTATAGTGTAGTGTAGTGTAGTAAAAATTGCTATTGTAAGTACTATAGTTGAATTGTTAATATACGCAATATAGCTTAATTAATATAGAAAGAGTACTTAAATTACTAGTGTATATATTAAAGGTAGTATAGGAAGGAGAGTTAAACTGTTTATGTAAGTAGTATAGTTAAGTTGTTCATATTAGAAGTATAGTAAAATTGTTAAAATATAAAGTATAATTAAATAGTCAAAAAAGTATTATAATACAACTTTTAACACAGGTAGTATAGTAACATTGTTAAAATAAGTACTATAGTTGGATTTTACTGTAGGCAGTATAGTCAAATTGTTAGTATAGGAAGTGTAGGTAAACTGTTAATATAGGAATTATAGTTAAAATATTAATGTAGTTATATTATTATAATCAAATTCTATGTATGTAGTGTAGTTAAACTATTAATATAGGTAGTATACGTAAATTCTTAATATAGGAATTATACTTAAATTGTTAATATGGGAAGTATAATCAACTTATTAGTGTTGCTAATGTAGTCAAATTGTTATTATATGTACTATAGTTGAATTGTTAATTTAGGTAGTATAGATACTGTGAATTAATATAAAAAGTGCAGCTAAATTGCTAGTGTATGTATTAAACTTAAAAATAGTATATGAAGGAGAGTTAAACTGTTTATGTAAGTACTATAGTTAAATTGTCAATATAAGAAGTATAGTACAATTTTTAACATGATAAGTATAATTAAATTGTCAGTTTAAGTACTATAGTGTAACTGTTAATATAGGTAGTTAAATTGTTATTATAGGTAGTGTAGCAAATTTGTTATTATAAGTACTGTAGTTGAATTGTTAATATAGGTAGTATAGTTATTGAAAATAAAAAAAAGATAGTGTAGTTCAATTGCTAGTCTATTTAGTAAAGTTAATAATAATTAAGTACACAAAGAAGCATTAAACAGTTGGTATTAAATTGTTAATACAAGAATTATAGTAAAATTGCTATATAGGAAGTATAATTAAAATTTCATTATATGTACTATAGTAGAAATGTTAATAAAGGAAGTATACTTAAATGGTTGATATGATCAGTATAGTTAAACTGTTAATATAGGTAGTACAGGTAATTACTACTATAGATACAATAATTAGTATTATAGTAAAATTGTTACTATAAGAAGAATAGAGAAATTAATCAAATTAAATACTTCCTATATGAATTTAGGTAAAATTGTTACTATAGTTAAATTGTTTAAATAGGTGTTATAGTTTAATTGCTAGCATACACACACTGACCACTTTATTAGGAACACGTTATTAGGACACAGATACATGGTAAGAGCTTCAGCCAATGTTCTCATTAAACGTGAAAGGAAATAAGTAATCTCAGTGACTCTGATCTTGGAAATTTTTATTTTCAAAATTTGTGTTTGTATTACAGAGAGTACGTTTGCTTCAGTCTGAGAGCAACGAGGTCAAATGCAAGTGGTTAAAATGGCTTCAAGGTTTTATTCGTTGCTATCCCACCTCTGATCAACAATCCTACGTGAACACATAGACCGATTAGTAGGAGGTCTGATCCTGAGAAAGGCTTTTGTGTGATGAATATTACTTATAGTGCAAAAATTAAGACGAAAATACAGTGTATCACGTATTTGAAAACAAAATTGATAAAAACAGAGCAGTAGCGTTATAGCTCTCACACCTCAAGCAGGCAGAGAGACTTGAATGTAAAGCGCATCGGTATGGCCCAGGCCTGTGTTACACCTGAGAAGTGACCTTTAGTGAGTATAGAGGTCAGCTGTACATGGCTCTGTGAATAGCAGCAATCAGCAAGGAGAGTTTTATTTTATTTTTTTTCAAGTTAGTCATTTTTAAGAATGCTGTCAGTGTTACTGCCTCACATCTCCAGGGTCCCTGGTTCGATCCTGAGCTCGGATTACTTCTGGGTTTCACACTTCCTCCAGGTTCTGAAAAACATATTACTCTATGTAGCCCCTAAGTGTGAATAAGTATTCACATGAATCCCATTCAGGATGTATTTCTGCATCAGGTCCAGTATTCCTGGGATACGCTCCGGATCTGTGACCTCAGGATGAAGCACTTACTGACAATGAACGGATGAAAGAATGATTTAGTATTCAACATTTGAATGAAGAAATAAGACAAGATATAACTGCTAATTCTACCCCTCATACTAACCTCAACCCTTTGTGATTTTCCTTACATACTGACCTTAGGATGCAATGCTGGTGTGTCACAGTGTCCTTTAGCTTTACTTGTAGACTTGAAGAAAAATAAAAAAAAAGGTAAAAATGTAGTGTTGCTCAGAGCTGGGGACTCGAGTCGCAGACTCACAAGTCATGTTTCACCCAAGTCTCAAATTTTCTGACTTGTGACTCATACTTTAAAACTTATGATTTGCAACTGAATTTGCAACTCTGAGACTTAGAACCAGACCAGGCTGGAGACTCTGACTCATGAAAACTCATAAAACAATCTGTCCCTGCTACAACTGAGTTAACAACAGCGCAAGTTAACAAAAGGGCAAGTGTTAGAAATGTATTTCTACTGAAATTGCTCTACGTGTGATCATAAATATGACCTAGATTAAAAAAAATTACTTGGAGCTTCTTGATATACAGATGTATAACATTTATAGACATGTTTCCTCATAGGCATGCTGTAGAAATACAAAAGGGGTAGAAATGATCATAAATAATCTATAACAGAAGTAAGAAATTTCAGAAACCTTAAGGTGTTGAGGTTAATGATTAGTGAATTATAATAAAATCGTATTTCTTTACATATAGTAATGAGGGCATGCTGTTATCGCCTCAGAGTTGATTAGTTTCCAATAAGAGCATGTCCTGAAGTGTTTTATTCCTCTGAAAACACAGAAATTTCTTATCTTTTTAATTAATCCTAGCTATCAGCTTGGGAAACCAGCAACCTCCTCTGTCCCGAAGACTTTCCCATGGCAGAAAACTTGCCGACTGATACAAATCATTGGAACTGGAGACTCCTTCCGTCGATGTTAAACAAATGTCTCCTCACAGACAGCATCAGCATTTGAACTAGAACATGTTTTGAAACATTTGGTTCATCTAGTGTGTCCACTGTTCAAGACCCCATGTAAATAGTTACAATAGAAATGATCACATTTCGGGAATTATTTCTGATGAATGAGCCCATGGATCTACTAAACACTGTAAATGTTAATGATCTTAATATAAAAAATAGCTAGTTCAAATTTTATCATCTGGAAATTAAAAGCCGGTTAATTTAAGAGGTTTGGGGAGCAGGTGATGTGTAACAACTTACAATGATCTGCTCTACATACTGATGCGCTCGCTTGTAGTCTTTCTGTTCTGTTCAGCCAAAATGATTCATCCTGAAACAATTTTCCAATGTCCATGACTCAATATTGGTATATTATTTTCTTTTAATAATTACACTTAAGTTCCAGGGATTTTACTCAGAGAGTAACGTCAAATATAACAAAAATGATAAAATGAAAAAGAAAAAAAAAGATAACTGTGACGGTCCTGTTCCTTCCATCTCTTATTTACGCCTGTTGTCACATCACCAAGCTTAACAAGATCGTTTTTGTACATTTTGAAATTCATGTTTGCAGGATTTTCTGAATCCAAAAGAAAATGATGAGTGTTTTAAAATATGGTAGTATTTTATATAGAAATTTTAAATATATGTCTTTAAATGCCCACTATGTAGGACCTGAATGCCTCTCTCTTACCCCTCCGTTTCCAAGCATGTATGCGTACGGTGGCCTTCAGGTGCCTGTAGCGTACTTTCAATTACTTACATTCACACTCCCTTGCTTTTTCAGTGCTAAATAATAAATATGAAAAATAATAATAAACATTTTTCAAATTGTAGGTTCTAAATCTTGTTAATGAGCAACAGCAAACCCTGATTCCTCTTCTTTCTTCTTCCCTGTCTTCCTTTCTTCTTCTTTGTTGTCCTCCTGGTGCCTCCCTTGAGATTCATTCTGCCACTTGAACTCAAAAATGCAAAATGCAGAAGGCCTTCTCTACTGATTTGTCCATTGTGGGCTACTGTAGTGGTGCAAAATGGCAGCTCCGTAGAGGTGGACCCGCCCCCTATGTAAATATAAAGGGCTCATTGTAAGCTTACGCAAACACAGCGATTCCTAGTTACAGGTAATTATACACAAATGAAAACATACTTATAAATAGTATAGTTCATTTCTGCCACCTAAGCCCTGAAAATCCTACATAGTGGAGCTTTAATGGTGCTTTCACACCTATTAGTCTGTAAGTCTGAATTTGAAGGGAATCTGTACTTTTAGTTTGTTCACTATTTGGTTCGGTTTCACACTGCATATAATAAAAACATGTCAAAAAGGAAAAAAAAAAAAAAAAGACTGCAGTGTGGGTAGAAAATCCCAAAATTCACCTGAACATGAACACATAGCCACAGTTAAATATATGATTAAATACTTATATAAACAACTACTACAGAATCATTTGTGTTTTCACATCTTGCATTTATTTTCTCTTTTTTGCAGCAGAGTTACAGCTCTGTGCTTTGGCTCGGTTTGTGCCTTACAGCTCGGTTCAGGAGCTCACGTCTATAAAAATTGCTGCAACCCAAAATAGACGGCACGTTTGATTCACTTTTTGCAGTCGAGTTGATTTAGGGTTAAATCTCTGGGTGCTTTCTGAGATGCAGCATTTAGTCGGTTTGAATGCAACACTGCTATGTTCTCCTTTTCTTGGTTTGCTTCCAAGTGAATTCTAAATTGATTTAATTCCAATGAGAATGGGATTTGATACTGAATCTAAAGGATTGCAGGAAGATAACTGAACATACTGTGCATGTGGGTGTTGACCCCTTGACCCATGATCTACAAAGAATGAAACAGAAATAAATGCTGAGTGTGATACATGAAATGTTTTAAATGAGTTACTTATATAATTTTCTCATCGTTTACTCAGCGCCTACTCTGTATCCTCTGCGTGCAAGCCATTTTTCTGTTAGACCAATAAATGAAGGACCTACACACCCTTCAGTATCTACAAATATAAATTTCACTCTGATTTGTACTAATAGGTGTGAAATTACCCTTAAAGTGTAATTGTTTCTGTCTCGTTTTCTTCTCACTGGTGCGTGATAGCATTGCATTGTATTGTAATTCATTTGTGAGAAGCTTTCTTCCTGAGATCTTTTAAAAGAAGACTCTATTAGCCCCAGTGACATATCTTGATAAACTAAACGTAATAATAATGCCAGAATGAGCCAGTCAGCCATCGAGCACCAGAGTCGTCTAGGTGCCTGGGGGAATAGGAAACTAAAGGTGCTTGTTAGCAGAGGTGAGTCAGCAGTAACGCTCCAGGGAGTCGAGGCTAAATCCTCTAGAGTCCCTACACTTAACACAACTGAACTTCCATTTGCCGGTACAATTTGGGAGACCTATGTGGAAAAGTTCTGAATTTTCTGATCTACAAGCAAGCAAAGACTTTTATGAGCTTAGAGTGATGATGTGACGTATATTACAAAGGTGTTAATATTAACAGAGATATTATTAGAGTCGTTTCATTGTCAATGTGAATTCGTGAATTTGACGGGCGGAGCTTCTGAAAGAGAACTGAAGGGAGGTGTGTATTTGTTTGGCTGTCAAGTTCAACAATCTTTCTCCAGAATCAATGACACTACCTTCAACTCCCATCTTGGACCGGCCATGAAAATACTCCTTAACCACCCCACTGAGAGTCAGATATGTAAAGGGTGTGCTTTAATAGGACAATAATTTGGTATCCAATCCAACGTTGGAAACCAATTTCCCAATGGTAAAACTTTTTACCTAATAAAGAATGACACATTGACACATCATACCTTTTTTTTTTTTATCCATTTATAGTTACAGTTAATGTTATGGAATGTCCACAAAACAAGTTAATTTGTCTTGCCACTTACATCATTTATACAGCTAAACAAAAACACACAACGCATGATACCAAGAAACCTTCATACAATTCCATGTGAATGAGCTGTCACTACAGAAACAACATCATATTTGAACGAGCGCATCAATACAGACCTGAGCTTTGGATTACTGACAGAGCTGCTGTTATACATAGGTAACAAATGAGCACCTTCTGATCTTATATGATATTATATAAAATCTCACTGTAACCTCCAATTTTATTCAAGTTTCCAATGGCAGCAATGCACATTGTATGAAAACAAAAAGCCACCAGTCATACCTCTTCAATAATTCACTACATTTGCATATTATTATCTGGATTTCTCATTATCAATTGGTTTACATTCGGCCATGTAAATGAACAAATAATTGAGCAACGTCGCCTTTAAGTTGAGAATTAAGTGAATTATTTAATGTTTTGTGTGTACATGTATTTATGAAATTAGGTTTGTTGAGATATAATTCATTAATTCAGTATTTAGTAATTCAGTATTAGTACTGAGTATTAATAAAGATTACTATGCTCATGAGTGCTATTAGTCTGATATACTCTATGCTATAAGTTATTAACGATGCTATACTATTATTATAACATAACTAGACTATTGCTATCTGTACTATAATAAACTTTAAGACACTGATGTCACATAATGACAGATTTGCATAAGTCATGTTGACTCTGAATATCTACAATTGGTGGTATTCATAGAAATTGATGAGACAAATGGGAAAAAAAGAGATATTGCAGGGAGCCACAGTAGGCTCAGGGTGATGGGTGAAGCCTGCCAACCCGAAACACACACACACATACACATACACACATACACACACACACAGCCCTGACAAATCAGACACATCATTAAGCCAGTGTGCAGTCCCTGAATATGTGTATGCGGGATAAGGCCACACTGCACACACTCGTCCTGGCATAAGCTATGACACATCCTCACTCCAATGAGCTGCCACTTCTCTCAATGCTGCAATACTGTATTTTATGGACAGTAAGTCGCTCTGGTGAAAAAGACGCACCCTTCTGAATTCTCCAAAGTCACTGTATATTGGTTTGCCAAGTTGCATTAATGTTCCATGCATTCGCATATTCCATGCTGGTCTTCAGAGACTCCTATAAAAACACTGCGGTTTCGTTTAAGCTATTTATTCAGTGATGTAGTGGTTCAGCACTGCATTATTTCAGTGCTCTGATCCTTGCTGCATTCCTGTTCCTCAAGGAATACGCCAATGTCTATTCAATCGAATTTTCTAATCTGTAATACATGTGAGATTAACGTCCAGCTATGTACAGTTCCATGCTTACACGTTCGGATAAGCAAATAACATGACTGAATCATGAAAACAGTTACCTTTTAATGAGTAGTTTATGAATATAAATAAGACATCAATTTTAGACATTGGTTTTGAACAAATATCTGGAGCCTTCTCCGTCCAGTCGTCTTTAAATACAGTATAGGGTTTTTTTTTTGAGCATGCAATGCCTTCACTTCGCTAATCAGGTTAGGGGTGTTATGCAATGGTACTGTATCTGTATTTGATTAGTGCTCTGAATATCCGTATCTGTATCTATATCTGAATTTAAACCCAAAGTGGTCATTATCTAATAAAATTTTATTTTATTACCTAGTAAAAATGTATATGCAGGGGGTGTAGGAAATACAGGGGGTGGGGGATGGGCAGATCACCCCCCCCACACAAAAAACAAGTTAAATAAAATATGTTTATTGTATATTTTTCTTGATTTATGCTAATCATAAACTCATCCAGCAAGACAACTTTATGCCAAAGAATTAATGGTTATGATTATATTAGGCATTAAAAATACCCATCATGCAACATGCTTCCTCCCTGTGGAATCCCATCTCGCACCAATCTGAATTTCACGTAGAAGCTTCACCATGGTAAAGTTGGTTTTATATTGGGACATAATCTGCACAATCGAGATCTCTCTTCTATGACATGAGCAATTATGTAAGTTTCTACAAAGAATCTTACAAGCGCGATTGCTACATCTCTATACTCTCCACCCCCTGCCCTCCTGGGGCAAATTCAGCCCCTGCCCCAAAGTCCTTCCCGTGCCACCGTGTACATGGGACTGTACTTCTAACCCCTCATGTTTGTACATGCCTGTGACATTTCCTAATGCATTTAGCTGCTTCTCTTTCTCAAATTTGAAATCAGCATGACCCTGATCAGGCAGTTACTAAGGATGAATGAATGCTAGTAAAGCATTGTTCACGCTCATGTGCTCTTTTCTTTTCTTTTCTTTTCTTTTCTTCAATCCCATGGAATCCCAGTCCTGATGCATACCTCTAGTCTCAATCAGATGTCTTGTGAACCCTTCTAATAAGTTTTAAGTTTTAACTTCTTATAGGTATCTGTGTAGAAAACAATATCTGTCCATTCCGAGTAATGTATTTTTTATTATGGATTCGAGTACATTCTTAAATCAGACCAAAGAGAGTGAATGAAATGAGACCTCTATGAAAGTTCCTTTCTTGGTTATCTGCCTTCAGATACATAATTAATCTAAACCCATGTGATTGGCTGCAGCAACTGAGGAAGCTATAATGGTTTAAAAAAAAACTACGGCTGTTTTTGATGCAATATTTATTATTTGAGTTGTCAGTTCATGCTACTGAAATACTTTCCTGTGTTCGTATCTAAACCACAATCCACCGGTTTGATGACGCCTACCTTAGACAATCATTTTAGCACATTTCCTTACTTGGAAAACTTACTTGTAATGGAAGCTTATGGGCAGTTGTTGGGATGTCAGTGTATAGTGTAAAAAACATTTCCAAAAAATAATTACATGTATTTGCTAAGCTTTTATTTCCCAGAGATAGGAAGAATTTATGGTAACGGCGAGGGTTCTAGCCATTCCTAGAACTGCACTTTTCTGGACAGAGACCTCAGTTGTCATACCTGAGATCTGTTGGAGCCACTCTCCAACTTTGGGAGTCACAGCCCCTAATGCTCATATTACCACCTTCCACCTTCAACATCTGCTCCAGTTGTTCCTTCAGGCTTTGGTACTTCACGATCTTCTCATGCTCCTTCTTCCTGACGTTACTGTCAGCTGGGATTGCCACATCTATCACTTCTGCTGTTTTCTGCTCCTTATCAACCACCCCTACGTATATATATAATTTTTTGTGTTAAACAGCCTTAGATTCCCACTATAAGTCATGAGTAAACAATGGTTTGTTGAAATTCTTGTCTGCGGTGATCACACACATGTCACAGATGTGTTGGAAAGAGATTTGGTTGTAAAAAAAAGCTGGAGCTTTCCTTTAATCCCTTCTTCAGGCCTGGAGAACATCTGTCTGTAATTAATCCTTTCCATGTCTTTACACAGTAACATTTATTGTTCAATCTTCTCATTCACTTTATAAGTAGTTAAGTGAGTTAGCACCAAGCTAACAAAAATGTCAGTTTGCCACTTGGAGCACTAACGTAGTCTGGAGTAGAAAGGCAACCGTAAAAACCCCGAATTCAAAATTCTAAAATGATGCTGTTTCATTGCTTCTTTGGGGCAAAAAACAAACCAGAACAAAGTTCAATTCTATATTTGCACACTATTAATATGCCAAAATGTACTCTGTTATTTGTAGCACAAGTTGTGCTAATGTTCATGCTACAACCTTTTCTACAAGTACTTTATCATATTTCATCTGAAAAATCAGTGCAAGCTGATGAAAATGTGTTAATTGCGCTGCATTCCCAAAACATGGTCAGAAAAATATCCAGTGAGAGAGCTCATTTAACATCCTGATAATTGTTTTGTCAGGTGAAGTTTGTCAAGAAGGCAGCACCATCTAGAGGTAAAGTCCACATTCATAATGCGCAAAGGGACAGCATCTGCGCAAGTTATAAATCCGTGGACCACCAGACCGGCATGTCTGCTCATAATCCCACCCACCCACCAACACACACACACACACACACACACACACACACACACACACACACACACACACAACTGCAGAAAATCACATGTGACTGTCAAATTACAGAGACTTTTATATACCTACGTATATAGATATATATACACACTAGTATGCAGACATAAGTATGTGCACACATGTCACCAGAGGTGCACTAACCACTTCCATCTGCCCACTCTTTATTTATGTGACCGGTTGGTGCACAGACTAAATGGCTTCCACATGTTTTATTGTTAGAGACGGAACCCTAATGACTGCAGGGCGAAAGAGGGCCACGTCTTCAATCTTTCATCTGTGAAAGACGGCATCAGGGAAAATAGGTAAGAGAAACTCAAACCTCGTTGAGTGTTTCCTCAAGGCACCTCACTGCATTATGATTATTAATGACTGATCACTAATTAGATGAATGCGTAAGTTTGCATACCCTTTGGACTCAATGAGAAAAGACATAAATTCCCTGATTTTCCCTGAAAAGTAACAAAAACGGGCAGGCAGATAGTACATGCTAGGATATTTATAATTAAAAAAAAAAATCAACAGCTCAAACATTTGCATTTCCCTTTCTAAATGTCATATTAACATTAATAACATAAATGTTCTTGTACTATCTGTCCATCTCTGGCCTTTATATCTGTAACTGATCCGCTGCTGCATTCTCTGAGTGGTTATAATAATAATATATGTATTATTTATGTTTATGGCACTTGGTACACATCCTTATCCAGAGTGAAATGAGATACATTTATCTCATTTAGACATCTGAGCAGTTGAGGGTTTAGGGTTTAGTGGTGCTGGGATTTGAACTCATGACCTTCTGATCAGTAGTCCAGTTATTAATTATTAATGTTATAGAAATCTGTTGATTTTGCTTTTATATTTTGAATTCGCTGTGTTTTCACATGACATGCTCACATCTCAATTTTACTATTTCCCAATTATTCTTCATAGTAAATGGTAAAACGGCGGTGCATGGTGATTTACTTCCAGCCAGAAATCGATGTGGGTGCAAACTTTTGCACTCGAATCTAGTAACAAAGGTCGTCAATGACAACCATGATTTAGTTTTGCTGATTTGCTATTAGACCTGATAGACAAATGGTGAAACAATAAAATTGTGCTTTGATGTACATTATATGTATGTATTGATGTAAATTATAATACAGTGAGTTCTACATATGATTACAGAGAATTAACCAGACGTATCTAATATTTTAGTATATTTACTTTTTTTTTTTTTTTGCAATAATTGAAACAAAATTCTATAATGAGAGTTCTTTATAGCATTAGCATACATCCATACGTTAACTGTTTCCTAAAGTAGCTTTTATATGAAATGCAAATCTTTTCGAAGACACTCATCCTTGTTAGATAGATATGGGTCTTTTTACACTAAATATCATCCACCCTAAATAGCTTCTAGCGTTTCCTTCTGCGGGATCGCAGTGAAGCTACAATGCTAATGTAGCGAGTGTGTCAGCCATTTTTGTCTTCTTTAAGTAATATACCTCAGACTGCATCCAGTTCTTTAGTGATCGCTTTAGTGATGTGGTCAGGAAACCAGTGTGATTAATTGTTAAGCTATAAACATGCGCAAAACTTTACTG
The DNA here is from genome assembly GCA_030068025.1 of Parauchenoglanis punctatus. Taxonomy (NCBI): domain Eukaryota; kingdom Metazoa; phylum Chordata; class Actinopteri; order Siluriformes; family Auchenoglanididae; genus Parauchenoglanis; species Parauchenoglanis punctatus. The sequence goes on along the minus strand of JAQQZU010000002.1, from coordinate 4,437,917 downwards.
TGCAGATGAACGCTGCGATGTGAGCCGCCATTTTGGATTTTGAATCTCAAGGGAAATTTAGGAAAGGCAGTGTTGAGGAGGAAGCAGGAAGAGGCCTAGACAATAATATTGCTCCAGTTTGTAAACAGTCCATCGATCCCTACTCTTTACATGAATCTTTGCGTTAAAAAATTATATTCACGTCATAGCGCCAGTGAAAGCTACATGTTGGACAGCCAAGCTGTCTAATAGACTACATGTGATGTAAGTGGAAAATTGTTTAAACTGGATCTTGCCTTTAACAAGCTTCAGCATGTCATTCCATACTTTGAAGTGGTTTAATTGAAACTTACAAGATTTCCACTAAAAACTATTGAAGCGTTTCCGTCTCGCAGCTCCAGAGTTCCCAGTCTGTCCTTGGTGTCTGTGTGGGTTTCTTCCTGGTAATTCGGTTTTCTCTCTCCTCCAAAAAAACGCGAGCAGGTGGATTGGAGCTTTGGATTATTTTGTAATGTGTGTATGTACATGATGTCCTGTAATAACCTAACATCCCTTCTAGAGTGTCTTCCTACCTTGCACTCCGCGTTCGGATCCACCAGGATAAATTGCTTCCTGAAGGCGAACGGCTGATTAAACGATTTATGCGGAAACTTGTGGATATTTGATTTTTCACCAAAGTTAGCTTGCTATATGACGATGAGGAAAAAGCCGAGGCATACATCAAGTTCCGTGAACATTGTTTTGAGACACTGGGTATTTTTTTAAGAACCTGAATATTTGATATATCTTTCTATCCTACAACAAGCTGACAATTATATATACACCATATATAAAAGAAGTTTCCAGAAAACAGTAGTGTACCCAGACTTTTGACTTGTAGAGTAATATTGCACAGTGTGTCCATATGGAGCACTAACCAAGATGAATGAATCATCTTCACACACACACACACACACTCATATGTGTAATATTTGAGTAAGTTTGTGGTGCTGAAAGAGACAAAGAGATTCAAGAACCAAGCAGTGGATTATGGGAAATATTTTACTGCTTAACGCGGGCCCATACTCGGTTTCATTCTAACACACAGCCATAAAGCACAGGAACGATTTTGATGGATGGTGTTTACTTGTAAACTTTTTCATCTATATTCTGCTCTCATACGCAAACACACACACGCAAGCAGGGTAAGGTCACTTTTGGAAACCTGCATTATACATTTGGATTAACTGCTGAGCGTTGTACAGCTTTTACAGAACAAAGAGGTAAAAAGTCACATGACTGAAAGCTCACCAGACTTTTCCCTTATGCCAGTAAACGATGTCTGATTTGCCACAAAGAAATAAAACATTTAGCAGTGTGCCGTTACAGAAACAACGGTGGGTTAAGAGTTCCTGTTACCACCCCGAAGTTACTTCCCCAACAGCAGCACATCCTGAAGTGCTTTATTCCTCTTACACCACAGTGATCTGCCAATGATTATAATTTTTAACCTTGTAAACATTGTACTACACATCAGACTTCTTATCCATTCATAGCTACAATGTGTATTGTTGTGGACATCAATGAACCAAGAGACAAGGTAGAAGCTGTTCTTACTTACGTTACAAACTTCTACAGTTATATATACCTTTGACATACGTTACGTTACAACAGCTCTTGAAGATAATGAGACCAGAAAACGCAACTTGACACGTTACTGAGAGACAGGAAAACTGACTATTCAAAGCTCCAACACTGGAAACTCTTTCCATAAGTGTTGAATGTCAATGTTACTGTACAGAAAACATGGCTGCATCTGAATTTTCAACATGTACTAACATTAGTTAAATCAATTCGACCGTGCTCTGCCTCCATCTTACCTGTCCTTTGACCTGGACGTTCACAGGTGACGTATGCTGGTTATGTTGGTTATTCGGAGACTCCAGCTGACTTATGGGACAGCGTAGTGTACCACGTTTGCATCCTACGGATGTAGTAGATCATCCAGGACTACTATTAAAAGCCTACAGAGTATCTGGACACCCTATGGATCATCATGTACTGCTTTTTGTGTACTATATGGTACGGCAGTATGAGTATTCAGATGCAGCCAATGAATTTTGGTTTTGGTTTTGATAAATACCACCATGTTTTTTTTTTTTTTTACTCCAGTCATTACTAGTCCTCCATTCAAATTCCTGTGAATTAGCAGTTGCTATAGAAACGGTAACAAGCCCATACCAGCAATATGAACTATAACCCGAACTACTATCGAAATTAATCTGTTTGAGATTTCGGCAGTGATCATGTACTTAAGCTAGCTTTTAAGAATAAACATTAAACAGGACGTAAACGGGAAAAAAAAAACAAAAACAAAAAACAGACTATGAATATTAAAATGATCAAACGATTGATTATAGTGTAAAATGTCAACAAGTGGCACTGTGTTCAAATACTATAAGGCTGAATGGATTCTCCCTTCACACGAGGTGATTTGTTTTGCCCTTATTTTTCTTTTATGCAGCTGAAAACTGAATGTTTGCTTTATCCAACCCTCTTCTCGTCTCAGGGTTCATATTGAACCGGCGTGGCCTCTGTCTTTCCTCCTGACGTCACCAGCTGGATCAGACTGCCTGAGGCTGGCCGCTCTGACCCGGTGGCCCAGCTGTAGAACATTCTGGAAAAAGAGATAGAGCAGTGAAAATGACGGGAGGAAAGAGAACGGGGCAGGATAACGAGTCGCGGTGGTGGACAGATGAGACGAGAGAGAGACAGAAAGAGACACAAGATTCTAGAAAGAAGAGTAAACGCTCAGCGCTCAGCTATTATCCGATTACAGGAGTGTTTGTTTTAATTAATGAAGACCCCACCCCGAATCGCAGAGCCTTCATGTCTTCTACCCCTCCATGTCTCCTGCTTGCTCACTAATCTCTAGAGCTCTGGCTCCTCCTGTGAGATTAGACGTTTCATTGAATCCGCATCTAATCTTGCCACGTAACACAGCGGGTCAGCCATGTGTGACTTCCTCAGTCAGTGTGTGCATCTCTGAGATCACATTAATAACTGTCTCTAGCACTAATGACTCTATATGTATATGCGTAATTACGTGTACAAATCTTTCTCTCTCCCTCTCTCTCTATATGTATGTATGAATAAAAAAAAAAAAAAAAAAAAAAAAAAAAAGGTACATACAACTTTATAGCAAAATCTATAGGTCCTTTTATACATTACGTTACACTATACATGACTTGCTAGAAGCCAAACATGCACTATATAGCCAAAAGTATGTGGACACCTGACTTTTAACCATCCCGTTCCAAAACCAATACGGAGTTGGCCAACCTTTTGCTCTTATAACGATCTCCACGCTCCTGGGAAGGCTTTCCACTGCATTTTGGAGCATAGCTTTGGGGATTTGAAGGTCTGGGGCCTTGGGGATCTGAAGGGCCAAGAAGAACTGGCGCAAAACTGGTGTTCTAGTTTGTTCCAAAGGTGTTCAGTGAGTTTGGGGTCAGGGCTCTGTGCAGGACAGTAGAGATCTTCCACTCCAACCTTGGCAAAGCGTGTCTTCAAGGAGCTGGCTTTGTGAACAGCGGCGCGTCGGGCTTCTTAAGGAAATCCCAGATTCATGTCAGAAGACGTTCTAGCCAGTTCCAACTTTGTGGCAAAAATTTGGGGAAGACCTACATGTGGGAGTTAGGGTCAGGTGTGCACAAACTTTTGCCCATCTCATAGTCCAGAAAGTACAGTAAAGGCAGCCAGACACAGTGCCCGCACCTGTGCTGAGATATTGTTGCCACCCACCAAAGAATATTCATATTGTGTTTTGTGTAAATTAAATACAGCCAGAATTGACTCAGTGTTGTAAAATTGTGATTAACTATTCCTTAAAAACTGTACTTTGTCTTGGCCAGAGTATTATTATTAGCTCATTGTGAATGTTATCCAAGACACAATTTCCGTGTGGTGTGATTTTATTGTTATTTGATACTCTAATCAAGCATTTTTCAAGCACACTGTATCTTTTATTTAAGTCTAATCTACAGTAAATCTGATATGGTGTTGTGTTATCAAAATAACACTATAAAAACCAGGACAAAAGGGTAGGCAATTATCATGAAATGGAAATGTATGTAGCTTTTAATTTTGAACGACATATGATTAAACTTTTTAATTAAACTAGTAATTAATAACCTGGCAACCCAAAATATTTTTTTCCTTTTTTTGTATCTGAATGAAAGTTTTACAAAACTGCCATTATGTTAACTGTACTTTTATTTATTTATTTATTTATTTTAAAGACTTCGATCTTTGATCTGTACACAGTCCGTTCAGTCTCTTGAAGAACATCACTGCCATCTTGTGGACAAATCCAGCGATTTGAATCGTTCAACACTTCCCCTTGTCTTTCACATGCACTTACAGTCATTCATTTTTCTTTCAGTAATTACCAATGCACACTTTAAACACTTACTCTGCGATGTAATCCATTGGTGTCCAGGCGCTGAAGTCTGCATCGGGCATGAATCTCCTGTTCATCGGCGTATCCAAGGTAACCCTGGAACATGACGTCAGAATGGGGTTATCTCGGAAAACCTCTGGAACAGCACAGATTCCCGAGGCAGCCACACGGAGACGGACATGGCATTTAAAACTTAACTTATTAGTAACACAAAAGGAGTGGTGACATGCTTACTTTGATAAATTCCATATAATGTTCTAAAGCTCACTGAAATATGGACAGTAATAACACAATCAGCTCAAAACAGAGCTGCTAGTGCTTAGCCCTGCCCCTTTACTTTAAAAGGCAACACACAAGGTATTTATACGTATACTTAATTGTTTTTTTGGAATTGTATCCCAGGCAGCAGGATGTCGTTACCCTTCGCTGTAGCTTTGTAGGAAGAACGTCAAGATAATCTGAACTGCTTGTGCGGCTTGACAATTAAAGTGGGATGTCATGAATGTCCTAAAAATAGCCATGTGGAAAAAAAAGCTAGACAGAGAGAGACGGAGGAAGAGTGCTTACGGGAGGACGGCCACGGCGACAGCGCCGGCAGGAAGCCCGCTGTTCTGTCCAGCCACACTCCGACACAGCTGATGCACTGCTGCCTTCGCCATGCCGTAACCCACCATACCTACAGAGCGAGAGCGAGAGAGAGAGAGAGAGAGGGCAAGAGAAGAGAATGGCACACGTATTAAAAGTAGATTATTGATATAATTTGGGAGTTTAAATTTATGGTCATAGATTGTTTTATATCAAACATTTATTGTATATTTGACATTTTTCACATCCCCTATCTTTTCCCTTTCAGTGAATTATCTTTTTGATCACTGCATTTGCTAGCCAAAACGCTATTAAAGTCTTTCTGATAGCAACTAAACTTAATGTATATGCTAGATTGCCATGTCTCATTCCTTCCCCCCCCCCAGTGTTTTCCAACTATTCCTAGATTCAAGTCCTGAATTTAAACTTGTAATAATGATGTAATAATAATAATAATAATAAGTTCAATGACACCTCGGGGAAAAAAAGGAATGAGATTCACAATATTGGCATACTCTCATTAGTTTAAAACAAAGTTTATCAGCCTTAAGCCTTGTATAATTTGTGGTAACAGAAGGGTTCAAATATTTACACACCACAGCATTAAGTGTATGGATTTATGGCAACAGTCTTCCTTGGCTCAAATACAGTATTTTGAAAATGCCAAAATTTACACTTTGGCTGTAACAGTGCAAACTTTCAAATCGGACATGACTAAATATCTACAGAATATAATGCCTAAAAAGTAGCAGCCGTTTTTTCAGTCTCTGATAGGTACATGTAAGCTACAGCCCACACCTGCACTTCGTACACAAACATCTGGCCCTCACACTGCTCTGCCCGGCAGTGGCCATATCTCCTGGTCATAAACTGCGATAAGAGATTAGGCCTGAACTTTGGATTGTGATTTTTCACTCTTCTCCATCCAACATGAAGCTCGCTCTCCATTCAAACCCCCTGAAGAGACTAAACCGTGTTGCAGACCCTACCCCCTCTCCACATGTTTGGAGCCCTGGCATCTGGAACCAATAACCAACTTTATGAGAGCGTGAGTGCTTCTTTAAAGAACAACTATATTACTCGAAGCCCAAAATGAAGCCCAGACATGCCAAAACATCTAATGGAGAATGAGCCAATGAGAATGGGGGGTGTGTAGCCGCTTCCCCACTGCTAGAGCAAGGAACTCCTGGTTTTCTGCGACCTTTGACCTACAAATTCAGTCCAGGATAAAAATCAAAGCGTGCTCATATGCTCTACAACTCGAGCTTTGGCTTAAAGTCTTTAAATGCTTTACTTCCATTTCATCTGTCACGCACAAAGACGTACTCCAAAGCTTCAACATTAGCACCACTGAGGCACCAGTTGAATGACATTAACCTCAATGTTCTTAATTCTGATTGGTTGGAAGGTGCGGTTGAAATTTTCTATAAAAGTATAAAATATGTGACTCAGAATAGCTGAGTGTCTCTGTGAAATGTTGGAGCACTAGCTTGCGTCGAGTTGACGGGTCTGACAGGAACATTCGCTTTTTAACTCCCTCTTTTCATGCCGCGGATCAAAAACACTGAAAACGGAGATTCCCATCATGTCGTATCAAAGCAGCGCTCTTGGCTGCAGGGCATGCCCTGTCTCTGGAACTACTGTGTGGATGCGAGATTGAGAGCAGAGAGACAGGCAGGAGAGAGAGACCACATGTGAGGAGCTAAAATGCTGAGTCATGTCTCCTCCCAGCTGTGCAGCCAATCAGAGCAGCCGATTCAGATCAGTGTGTTGATGAGGGGGTAGAGGATTGAGGGCAATATTCTGGTAGAGTTTGTGTTTCAGTGAAGGTTTTGCATAGACATGAGCAGAGTGTATGATAAAGTTGTCTTGGTATGGCATATGATAACGTCGTTTTATAGGGGGTATAGTAAGGTATTCTTGGGAAGCGGAAATGATGAGGTGAATTTGTTAGGATGTCTCAGAGTGGTATTAGGTAGGATGTATGATAAGGTGGTAGGGGGTGGTCTTGACTGGTAGTCTTGGGTAAGGTGTATGATAAAGTGGTCTCGTTAGGGGGTATGATAAGGTGGTCTTGGGTAGGCTATATGATGAGGTGGTTTTGGTATGGTGCATTATAGGGTGGTCTTCAGTAGGCGGAATGATACGTGGTCTTGTTAGAGTGCATGATCAGATCTTTGGTCTTGGGTAGGGTGCATCATAACATGGTTTTGGTAGGGCGTATTATAGGGGGGTCTTAGGTATGGAGTATGATAAGGTGGTCTTGTTAGGGGGTATAATAAGATAGGCTTGGATAGGGAGTAAGATAATGTGGTATTGTTAGGGGGTATGATAATATGGTCTTGCTACAGTATATAATAAGCTGAAGGAGGAGTTTGGGGAGGGTGTATGCTGGCATTGTATTAGGGGCATGTTTCAGTGAACTGGGTTGATAAGAGAGGTTTGTTTAGAGTGCATGTTTCAGGTTAAAATAACTGGGTCCTGGATAAAAGCTCATGTCTTAGGGCAGTGTTTTAATATAGGAAATTGGGAAGGGTTTAAAGAAAGGTTCATAATACAGGAGTTTAGGGTAGGGTTTATGTTTAATGATGCAGTGCATAATGGATAGGGCTCATCTCTCAAGCCAGCAGTGATGAGGTTTTGTTGCATGTATGTATCCTAATGTAAGGGTTTTAAGGTGGTATTTGGATAAGGGGATTTTAGGTAGGGTGCATGTTTCAGGTTAACATGCTGATGTTGGGATTTGTGCAGCCAGTAAGGCTGAGATTTAAAGGGACAGCATAAAATAGGCATCTAAAGCATAAATTAAACATATACCAAATTTGAGCTTTTATAACATACCACACGCATTAATGATATCATTTAATGATATTAAATGAAAAACAGTGATGAACACCATTACCCATAAGCCTTTATCTTCCCTTCCTGTCACAAGTCCTGTAAAGTACACTCTGTTTATGTGTCTCTCTATTTAAGTTGTGAGGGTCACTTGGGTGTAAGTCAAGGCCTCTCAGATATCAGTCTCAATTAAGCCATATTTTAATCTTGGTTAATTTACATCTTGAATATAGGAAACTGAGCTTTGCACAATGTTCTTCCACAAGTTCCTTGCACTGACGAGCAGAAATTTCTACCATAGAGGTCTCCAAATGCCTAAATCTAAAGTTACATATCGGATCTTTAAGTTCTTGCTATTTCTAAGTAGTCACAGCTGAAAGTTGTGGAAACTAAGCAATGTCTTCAAACAACAATACATTTTTATTAAAACTCTGCCGGCCTTGTGTTAGGATTTAATATAAAAGCTATTACTTTGCTTTAATCGGGTTTGATTTATTTTCGATATACGTGTAAGCACCTGGAGTTCCGCTGAGTGAAGCGCTGGCTCCGGTCAGAGTGAGCAAACCTCCAGGCTTGAGATGATGAGACGCCAGATACGTGGAGATGGTGGATGTCCAGACACTCTGTTTCCACATCAAATCGCTGTTCTTAAAGACGTCTACAAAGACAGAAAATGAGAGCAAGTGAGATAGAGTAAGGGATGAAAATCGGATCAATACTAAACAGGTTTTATCAACATGAAATATTACGTGCTTGGCTAAGTTACTCTAAAGGGAACTCTATGTGAAAATTTATGTCTAAATTAGACCTGACACCATCCTAGATCAAATGTCATTCCCTGGCTGATAATCAGCAGAAAATGGTGGATCAGGGAGGAAAAAAAGGTTAGTTAAAGTTAATACGCTATCATAATATGCTATTTATTTTTATAAAGGGATATTTGTCTGTTTTGTATTATTAATGAATAATAAATGAATATTACACTGGAATTACTGCAATAAAAACGCTATGGTTTTGTGTAAGCCATGCTGAGTGCGATCACGTTAAGTGAAAACATATATCGGATTGGTATCAGGATAAAAAAAAAGGAAAATCATTCCATCTCAAACAAGGTCCCTATTACATTTAGGTGACAAAATCCATAAACGTCTCATCTTGTTAATATTTTGGTATTTATGTAAATGTTACAATTATGTTGTGATGAAATCTAAAGTGATGGCCTGGGACAATGTTAAGGAGCTAAAATGTAACCGTATATTCTACATGCGATAATTTTCACACATATACTCATAATACTCATCGTGAACCTTTGGAGGCACAGTTGCCCCCGGCCCATCCTCCAGCCACACACACAACAGCGTCCACTTTCTGGTCTCCCAGCAGCCGAGCCACATCTGACGTCACCTACAGGAAACACAGCACATCTGATCTAAACCAGTCAGACGTTGTGCCTTCAATAAGCGTACATTAAGCAGGAGTCGACAATCAATTATACGATCTCACAATATTCTACACACGATACTATCATCATGGTCACTTTTTAATGTAATACACACTACCAGTCAAAAGTTTGGACACACCTTCTAAATCAATGGTTATTTCTTTATTTTTATTACTTAAGACACTTCATGTTGTTTCTCTTTACTTAGTCGAGCAGTTGTTGACATAATATGGATTACTCCAGTTGTTCAATAGGGCTGTTATAAAAAATACTGTATTTTATCATTTACCATTTACTATTTACTGTATGTCTCAAATGCAATAAGAAGGCAAGAAATGCCACTAATAAGTATATAATAATAAAATAATAATTTTAACGAGGCGCACCTGTTCACTGAAAAGCATTCCAGGTGACGACTTCATGCAGCTGGTTAAGATAACGCCCACA
>JAQQZU010000002.1:4369533-4397447 GCA_030068025.1 Parauchenoglanis punctatus | reverse complement strand
CTGCGGGAGACAAGGATACTGCGAAGCATTTTCCTGCGTGCGATGACCAGGTCTAACTGGTGCCAGTGGCGGGATCTAGGGTGCCACCATGATACTCGGTGGTGAGACTTGGTGGAGAAGAACGTGTTTGTAATACAAAGGTATGTATATATATATATATATACAGGAGGTCCTCGTTTTACGACATTTTATGTTCCGTTCCTACGACAGTGATGAAGTCGAAAACACACCCTAGCCTAAGTCTTACCTTTCCTAACACAGGTGTAAAATCATAATCGAGAACATAAAAACACAACTAAGTCACAGAAAAAGGAAAAGGACATAAATATACGTTTAATATAATGTTCGTCGCTGTACTCCCTCACTCATACGCCGCGCTACTGCGTATTCTTCCGCCGCGCGCGAGCGTCGTAAACTCGAAACGTCGTATGTTGAGATTTACGTAACCCGAGGACTTCCTGTATATATAGCCAAAAAAATTTATACACGCTTCAGGAAATGTCTGGAAGCTGACGGCCACCACATTGAGCACCTCTTGTCATTGTAGAGGCCAAAGGTCACTTGTATTAATCCCGTGATGTCTGAGTAAATTTAATATTAAAATATTTATACAACTTTTTTATACAACTGAAGTGTGTATATATTTTTTGGCTGACTCATATATGTATTTATATATCTTGTATATACCCACACATATATATAGATCCAAGATGGCTCCGCGGATGGCAGCCTCGGTACCATGCTTCCCCATTCCATATTTATTCTATATTCTGTATTTATTTCAGCATCTTGCACTTTGCACAATTGCACTATGGTCTTTTTGCACATTTCCTACATACATGTAGATATGTATATACAGATATATATTTATTTCTTGTACATGCACTAATGTTTCTTTGTAATAGCTATATACATACATACATATATTCTTTTTATGCACACCGAAAGCAAGGTAAACCCGGAGTCCATTTCCTTGTATGTGTACATATACTTGGCTAATAAAGCTGATTCTGATATATAGAAAACACAGATTCTACATGATGAGCAAGCCAGCAGCAACAGTGATGTTAAGGTTTAGCGGTTAGTGTTCTTCCTTGAGATGAAAAAAAACCTTGAGCGCAGAATGAAAATGAAACCCATCCTCATGTGAATGACAGAAAGATCAAGGGATTCTGATTTAGTGCGGTATATAGCGGAAATATAAAAAAACAACAGTAATGTTAAAAAAAAAAAAAAAAGTGAACATATGGGCATATTATGGATAGGATTTTTAATATTAGCATAAGATAGATTTTACTCTATGATCATTTACACAATATTTTCTAGCTGCTGTTAGAAAATGAATTCTGAGCAATCAGATTGAAGAATTCAACAGCGCTGTGCTATAAAGTCATTTATCTTCTTTAAATCAGTTAAACGTTATCCAAAACGTGTTTGCACTAATCGTAATCATTAAGGGAATATGCATTATTTGTTTTAGGTGCCATTTGATCCATTACAAATCTATAATTTATATATCAGTAAAGTTGACTTGTTTCGTGGATTCAAGCCAATGTTTTGCTATAGCATGCCAAGCATAAAGCATAATGCACTTAGAATTATGATTGATTGATTTTTTGCTGAGGGTGAGTGGTAAAGCTGTATGTCATTTGCCTCTTAGTCACAGGCCTGGACATAAAGATGAACTCAGATTTTCGAAGGACGCATGGCTGAGGCGTATTACTGTACGAGAGATCGGATTTGTAGCCTGTAATAAATCAATGCCGAGACTGGGAATTGTTTGGCATAACAGGGGCACACTCTTGACAAATGAGATGTGAAAACAATCACTCTGAATAATGGCAGGAGCCCCACTGGATCTGACTCTGAAAGTGTGTGTGTGTGTGTGTGTGTGTGTGTGTACCACCCAGGCTGCCATAATAGCTCCATAAAACAGCCTCTCTGAAGACACTCTGCACTCATAATCATGACCTAAGACAGGACGCTTGCTCAGTCTAAGCGGGAAAAGAAATTAAAAGGAAAGGAACATCGCACATTCCAATTACATATTCCTCATATTTATATGTAAGAGGTAATGTTCAATACTAAAATGAAATTTCTCTCATGAACATTCTTGGATATTGATTAGGTTATAGCTGGAGTCCTCTCGGGTAAACGCCGCGCTCTCATTTACACAGTAGTCGAGGGGGTGCTGAATGTCCTGCGGTGAAAACTGTGTCCTGAAAAAAAATAAATGAGTTTCATTTGCTGGTCCCCTTTCACTTTTGGTGAAAGAGAATGCAGCTGGTAATGAAATGTTGGGATAGTAAAACTGGCGCATGGAAGAAATCAGAACCGCTCTGATGTAGAGAAACTCATTTGATCGGTGTGGTGTTATTTCTCATCTTGGTCTTGGTCTAACATGACATCATCAAATTTGTCAGAAAAGCGCGTGATTGTTTAAAGCCTTCACCAACAGGGTTTCAAAGAACCCTTTCTTCTGATACTTTCATTCATGAACATTAAAACCCTAATTTTTTCCATGGAAAAATCTCCATTCCTTAACTCTGCAATTTTGATGTCTCAGGCTACGTCCATGTTAATACATCTTATTTTTAAAACAGCATTATAAAATGAAACCAATCGAGCGTTTTAGCTTCATATCAGAAAAAAATCTCTGTCCATACGAACAAACCTCAATAGGCATATCATATGACCAGTCATGTACACTGGGCATGTCTTTATAAACAGGAAGCGGATTGTCTTCTCTGTAGTTGGTTGTAGATCACTTGTAAATCACCAAAGGTAGTCGAGGCTGATGCCGGTTTGTTTTCTTTCAGGAAAGGGTCACGTGATAGGAGTGTGATGAAACAGGGAAGGATACATCGTGACTGATAAGACCCAATCAGGAAGCGGACACGACTGTCAAACACGATCCCGGTTTGTTTTCTTCCAGGATACTGGAACATCGTTTCCAAAAGTCTCTGTTTCTGCCTGTCCACGCTAAAACATTTTCAAACTAAAATGGGACCAGGAGCGTTTCCAAAACTCTCCATTTTAGGGACTCGAGAACTGAGGAGTGGCATTTTTTAAAGCATTTTTAAAAACGTTTTAGCATTTTTACCTAAAACGTATGAATGTGGAAATAGCGCCAGATTCCTGTTCTTTATTGACCGGAGTAGAACCAGATGTGGGCTTCTGCTCTTGTAGCAAATCCCCCTCAAGGTCTGACATGTTGTGCTGTCTGAGATGCTTTTCAGCTCACCACGGTTGTAAAGAGTGGCTGCCGTAGCCTTCCTGTCAGCTCAGACCAGTCTGGCCGTTCTCCTTTCATCTCTCTCATCAACAAGCCGCACATCAAACATGCACATGTGCCCTTTATGTAATTCTGTGTTGTCTTATATGTAGCGACATGGTCCTGGAGCAACGCTGGCTCATTTCAGTACGTATATGGTTAAAATGACTATAAAAGCCACTTGAATTGAACAAAATGCTTTTTTTTGGTCCACTGAACAACTTCTCATGTGGATGTTTTTTTTGGTTGGTTTTTTTGAACCACTCTGTTCCCAGACTCCGATCAAACTCAGTTATCTGTGAAAACAATATGAGATCAGCAACCTCTAAAATATTCAAATTAGCCCATCTGGCACCAACAACCATACCACGGCGAAAGTCACGGAGAGATCAAGATTTTCACGAGTGTGATGTGAGGATTAACTGAAGCTCTTGACTTGTATCTGCATGATTTTATTTGCTGCCTCGGGATTGACTGATTGGAAAATTTCAAGAATGTGTAGTGGCCAGAGAGTGCCCATAGTGACTATCTTGTTTCACCAATATATAACCTGTATATTCACTGCACTAGATGGTGTATATTAAGTTGCTTTGCTTGGGTTTGTGCGTAGTCTTCTGGTTCTCTCTGTTTCAGTGTGTTATTGGGTTTGAAACACTTTACTTTACTGAAAATCATCCTGACACTTCTAACACACAGCATTGTTCCTCTGGCTTTGTTTGTTGTTTTGCTTGGTGGTTTGGGATTATGGTCGAACTCTATTGCGGTTTGGAGAGTCCCCATTTTAGTAACAACAATGCTTTTAAGGCTTTTCTCAGAAGTCTGTGTGTTTTGATCTCTCCATCCTTGTGTATCAGTGTGAGTTTCATGTTTTTGGTCCAGCACTTTAAGATAGCAGTGATTCAGTGGTTCTGGTATGTTTTGATTTCAAATTACAGGACTTTCAGTGAACCACTGGTGGCCCTTTAAAGGCTAAGCGAAACTTTTTACACTTTATGATTCTCAGACTGATTTTTCTGGCACAAACAATTTGCACAATTTTGTAAAATGAAAGAAATTGTAAAATAATTCTTTATTTGTGAGTTGAATCTTAGAGTGTCTAAAAGTACAAATATCCTAGTGGTAATGGAGAAACATGATAATGGACAGAAAACATGTCTTTGTTATCTCAAACTCACAAACAATGTTAATGCGATGCTAAAGCCCAGATCACGACATAAGCAGAACATAGTAATGTTCTTTATTTGCAGACGTCATGTCATCTTCATTGTATAATCTGATATGGAGAACAAATTATCGTGCGATCGGATATAGAATTTGGCCAAGATTTTTATTGAGTAAGAATCTTTAAAGGCTGCAGTTTTCACACATCACGTAAGTGATAAGGATGAATGTGTGGTGAGAATACACAAAGCAATCACGTTTTTTGGCTATACATCAATCATGGGAATGAATAAACAACCCTGTGTGGCTTTGTTACGTAAAAAAAAGCACCCCTCCATGTGTATGGATCAGATCAACAGAGGTCATTAAAGGAATAGCAAACCTTCGTTAGCGGTTAATAAACATTGTGATGGCTGTGTGAGTGTGTGAGAATTCAGGATTAACTCTGAGACACACTGACTTATTCACCATCCCATGTGTCTCAAACTGCTGTGTAGATGTTTTTTTGTTTCAATTTTTTTTTTAATTAAGTAAGAAACTGATATAAGACTTTGCAAATGTTTGACCTTTAAGTAAAAATTTAAATAAAGCTCTGCTTCTTGAAATATGACTTCTCTTTATTTCAAAAGGGCACATAGTCACGGTCAAAGACTCAAAGAGACTTTTCTATTTGTTAATACAGGAATGATACCGACTTGGCGGTAGCACACCACTAGAGGGTGTTACATCAATGATATACACATAATACAGTTCACTGGAAGCAGATTTAAAGCATATGTGAAGCATATGTATAAAATTATTAACAAAAAAACCTGAAATGTAGCTGTACACCTGCGCTGTCATGACGTTATCCTATCAGCCAATCAAATGGGAGCATTGCAATGCATAAAATCATGTATACATGTTATATGTTGTATAATATGTTGATATTAAGGGCCATTTATCCTTGCTAGGTTTCAGTCATGCTGCACTTGTGAACCAAAATGAAGTTTTTTTTAAATAGAGAAAAGTAGCTGTGATTGTCAGAATAATAAGAATGTGAATTACAGGGGTTTGGTGGTTGTTAAAATTAAGGATTTTCCTAGCAATTACGGCTTTGTACTTTTTATGTCATTCTCAGACAGACCATATAATCCCAAAAACAACCAGTCTATTTGTCCTGTCAGTCATGAAGCATTTAGATTCACTGTTTTCCCTCTTCCTGAGCTTATAAAGGAACAGCTTGCTCTAGTTTTCACGCTTCTAATTAAAACCCTGTGCTTGGCTTTAGTGCCATGCAGTCATACACCTCACTCTAAAGAAACTGATTGTTTTGATGCTGATTAGGGCTAAAGAGTATGTAGTCACACAAGTGGTGTTGATCAATGGTAGGTCATGTGATCACTAGATGTAGTATGTAGGCTAAAGCTGTGCTAGGACATCAGTAACTTACCTAAACCTGGTCTTACATCAAACAACTCCAAGCGGTTTCACCATCGCAGACAAATTTCCAATGTCAGAATAAAATGATGAGAGTTTTGCTGGAATTGGTGAACACCTCCATCATTTCCATCATTTGGTGTAAGGTGGTCACGATAGCTGTCTTAAGTCTGTCTTTTTCTAGTCTTGACAATCAACCGTGTTTAATATTATCTTCATGCAAATAGTAACGCTGCAAGATCACCAGGCTTTGCAAAATCATAGATAATCTTTTGAAAAGTCATTTGGTGTAAGGCTGACATAACTCAAGGACTAATGGCACATTGTCTTTTTTATATGAGACAGTGTCAGACTTTAGTCTTTTAAAAGTCTTTTCAGAATCTGTTCAAACTCTTCTAATGTATCGTTCGCAAAAAACCATTTGTGTGACATGTACTTTTCAAAGTTGCCTATGTTTTATCGGTCTGAATTTTAAACTCTCGCTTTGTTTTCAGCAAGAGATGATAGAAAAGAGCAAGCTTTTTCGGCAATGTCTTTAAATTGAAGAAAAACGTCTCTCCCAACAGGATATAACAAAATTGTTTCCCAACATTGCCAATTCAGACAGGAAATCTTACCTGGGGTTATTTCAATTGGTCAATTTGAGCAAACGTATAAAATTACTGACACGGCAGATTCGGACGGGATTACTAGAAACTTCTATAATAATTACATTACTCAAACTAATCCTGTCCAAATAGGGCTTAATTTGTCATTTTGGATCGTCAAAACTGATCTATATACCAAATGGCAGTGTGCAATGCAGCGCAGCAGGACAGACCATCTGTTTGTTTTATAAATTTACGTGACAGTTTGCTGACGGATAGAAACCATCTACGCTGTCGTTTGCTCATTACCCTGATGTCTCATGAGTCGCACTGAAAGAACAGCACAGGAGTGATGCTCTAAAGGTAGCAGTGAGCCTAAACCACTGACAAATGATACTCATGAGTGACTATTATTATTATAATAATTATTATTATTTTTCCATTCAAAGCCTACCCAAGGAATTGGGTCAGGAATACACCCTGGATGTAATTCGAGAATGCATCTGGGATGCCCGTCCATCATGGGTACCATGCACACCATTGGCAGCTGGTGGTTATTAAAATACAGGAAGCACAACTTTCCATTCTGGACTATAAATAAAAAAGCAAACAAACAAATATATGTTTTTATTCTGTGACTTTCAAATTCAAATCTTGGGTCTCTCCATTCGAGTATGAGTATCAAAAGACTTTTCTTAAACCAGGTCAATATTATCACTGGTGGCCATTTTGTCCCAAAAAGCAGCCAAGCTACTAGCTGAAGAAGGAAGTGACAGCTAGACTTAAAAACAACAAATTTCAGAAATGAATGCGAATAATCAAACAGAACATTATATGTATAATTTACAATATGTACAAATGACAGCAATGTTTCAGTTGGAGATGTCAGTTATGTATTTCGCAGTTATTGATTGGCAGCTGCTTACGAGGTTCCAATAAAAGCCGAGATAGGTTTGTTTTTGTGTGTGTGTGTGTGTGTGTGTGTGTGTGCAGAATGCACCCATCCACTCATCTGAACACGTGATAAACAATATAGACACATTACTAAACATTTCATTGATGCATTTTAATCTGATTTTATGAGAAACTGGGTTTCCTGTGTAGTCTTAAAGCCATTGGCCGTGACGCACACACATTCACATTCACACTTAGACTCAGCAATCCACCTTTTTTTGGAGATAGGAGGAAACCAGAGATCCCAGAGGAAACCCAAACAGCCACAGGAAGAAGACATGAAAATCCACACAGACAGTAACCTCAGCTCGGTATCGAACCAGGCGCCCTGTGAGGAGGCTATTCTACCACTGTTCCACCATGCCAGTTATTTCTATTATGTCTCAGACCTTCATTATAATTCTTCTGTATTTATCTATGTACATAAATTCTAGCAGAATGCAAAACAGCAGCAAATTCACATTCAGCTCAAACAACATTTCTCTGGTTAAAGCCTTTGCCTGAACTACATATGAATAAATAATATTAAGTAAAAGAGGTTTTGTGCTTGTTTTTCTTTTTTTTTTTGAATGACAAACACATTACATGTAAGTGCTTTTTTTTATTTATTTATTTTTTTTATTTAAAGTGCAACCTGTAATGCAAACCAGAAAGTGTTTTGCAATGCCATTCACTTTGTAATACTCTCCTGAAAACATTTTCTATAATGACATCTCTGCAATTCTTTGACAGCTGGATTTGTCCGGTGTGTGATATATAAAGACAGAATTCATAAAGACAGAGACAGAGTAAATATTAATGGGATGGATTGGTGTGGCAGGCTTCCTTCATAGTAAACGACTGCATTAGCTGATTTGTTTACTGTGGATTTCTGTTTATATTTGGCAGACACCATGTGGTTCTTGTTGCACGAATGTCAATGTCTAGGGATTACAATGGAAATGCACTGGATGGGATGTCCATATTATATAAGTCATACATTCTCTCTCTCTCTCTTACAAACACATGTACGAGGATTCAAGATTCCAAAAAAAAAGAAAAAAAGTTGAAAAAAGTTGAATACTCTTTTCTAACTTTTTTAAACCAATTCTTACACATTTTGTAAAATAACAATAACTGTCCGTTAAATATAACTAATGTTAAATGCAAATATTAAATACAAAGGTTAAACATAAACATAAAAGTTAAATGTAAATATTAACTATAAATGGTAAATCGAAATCGAAATGTTACATGCAAATATCATGTATTATCAATAATATTAACATGTAAATAAATTTCTATCTTTAAGGGAATGGTGTCTAAATGGTTAAAATGGTTCTCAGAGTTGGATATGTAAATACAAATTCTAAGTATTAAACATAAAATTTAAATTCGAAATGTAAATATAAGTATATGAATATACAACTTTACAGATACATGTATATGCTAGATGTTAAATACAAAACACACACACACACACACACACACACACACACACAATGCCATAATTATAATTGAATGCTGACTCTTTAAACCTACTTTATGATGTGCAATGAGTGTGAACATCCTGAGTATTTAATACTTGGTAAAGGCTCATCATCCTGAACCCTTTGCTTACTCCAATCAGTATAAAATCTGTTTATAAAATCCAAAACAATCCAGGTTAATACAGGAACAGTGAAGATATATTGTATTGACATTAGAGAGAGAGACAGAGAGAGAGAGAGAGAGAGAGAGACAGTCTGTGCGTATGTGTATTTGATGAGACGCAGAGAAAATAAAGTCTGTCACACTGACTCGTGTTTCACCTCACCATCTGCCTCCTAAATCTCAGCTCTCCTGCTCCTCTTCACCATCCTGTTCCCTGCAGAACCAACTGGCTGACGCTGATCCCTGCTTAGTCCTGATCTGCGTAACACCTCTCTATTGGCTGGAGTTTCTCTGCCTGCAGAACATGGGCCAAAGAGCTGGCCGAGTTCTGGTCACTCCCTATGCGTGACAACAATCTCTGCATGTTGGCTATGGGGTGGGGCGGCTAAACCGAAGCCTTTTATTATGAAAAAAATACTCAAGCCCATTGAAATCACCTCGAACCATGGGGTGAGATGTGTTATGGTCTGATAAAACCAAGGTAGAATGTTTTGGGCAGAGATATGTTTGGCACAAAAACAAGACAGCTTATCATTCAACAAGCATACCCATGGTGAAGCACGGTGGTGGCAGCATCACGCTTCTCTTCAGCTAGGACTGGAGTTCAAGCCAATACCAATCTGTTGTGACACAAAGCCACCAGGTCTCTGCTAGCTGATGCCCACTGACTGACACCTGTTGACTTTTTGTATTGCTACCAAGTAATCAGAAACAAGAACCATGCACACCAAAAAAAAAGACACAATCAAGAAGATTTTTCAGAATGTTTTGCAATAATTTTTCCTTTTTTAAAGTTTTATACTTTTTTTTTAAATTAAGATGCACTTGACAGGTCTAATCTGTGCTAAGGTGTTCGATGTTTAAATTAGCCTTGGATGTGCAAATGTGAAAATATGCAGTGAGTATCTAATATAAGACCAGCTTAAATTCAGCAATAATAGGTTATAATAATAATAATAAAAAAAATACTCTGTTTACAAAGTTTGTGCCCCCCAGTCAAGTTACAAATTAATTATTAAACAATTACTATAAAAGAATAACTTAAGAGTTTGCAGCAAACTTCAGAACATCTACAACTATTACTACACAGTTACATCATATTTGTCTAACCAAAAAAAAAAGAAAAAGAAAATAGTAATTGTGGAATGTGCAAAAGTTTGGACACCCTTCTTGATGTAAAGCCTCCAATTTAATTGCCTTAATTGACTCCTTATTTGGCAGGTCAGGACTTGTCATTAGGAATAACAATTCCAGAACATGAATAATAAATAAATTCCAAACTTTTTCAGACTTTAGACGCTTTCTCATTATTTAGACTATGGTATGTACAGTTGTGCTTGAAAGTTTGTGACCCCTTTAGAATGGTCTATATTTCTGCATAAATATGGCCTAAAAACATCAGATTTTCACACAAGTCCAAAAAGGAGAGTCCAAAAAAAGCGAACCAGTTAAACAAATGAGATGAAACTATTATACTTATATTTATTACGGAAAATGATCCAACTGAAAACGAACTGCTCACACACCACATTTCTACTGGATTAAGCTCAGGGTTAATCCAAAACATTAACTTTATTCTTCTTCAACTATTCTTTGGTAGAATGACTTCGCTTAGGGTCGTTGTCTTGCTGCATGACACACTTTCTGTTGTGGTTCAGTTCACAGACATTTTCCTTCAGAATTCACTGGTATATCAATGATGGCAAGCCACCCTGGCCTAGATGCCTCCAAACAAGCCCAGACCATGATACTACCACCTCCAAACATAACGCTTCTCATTTAAACCAAAGCGTGTATTTTGGTCTCATCCATCCATAAAAACATTTTTCCAGTAGCCTGCTGGCTTGCCTACATGACCTACCATTGTTGTTCAGTGTTCTCCTGATGGTGGACTCATGAACATTAACATTAGCCAATGTGAGAGAGGCCTTTAGTTGCTCAGAAGTTACCCATGGTTCCTTTGTGACCTCACAGACTATGACGTGCCTTGCTCTTGAAATGATCTTTCTTTCTTTCTTTGTTTACCCTGGAGAGAGTAAAATGATCTTGAATTTCCTCCATCTGTCTGACTGTGGACTGGTGGAGTATAAACTCTTTAGAGATAGCTTTGTTAACTTTTCCAGCCTGATGAGCATCAACAATTCTTTTTTTCCTGGGGTCCTCAGAAATCTCCTTTGGTCATGTGTTGTGAAGAGCAGACTTTGATAGATCCCTGTTCTTTAAAAAAACCAGGAAGCTCAATCAACACCTGATTGTCATACCACTCATTGAAAACACCTTCACCTTCAAATTAACTGCTAATCCTAGACGTTCATATACTTTTACCACTCACAGATATGTAATATTGAATTATTTCCCTCAATAAATAAATGATCAAGTATAACATTTTTATATCATTCATTTAATTGGGTTTATGGTTTTAGGTCATATTCATACAGAAATATAGAACATTTTAAAAGGTTCACAAACTTTCAAGCACCAGTGTACACCTACACAGTAGAAAGGAAGCTGTAACCTACCACAGATTTAATTGTTTGCATAGTTGAGAGTTGCAAGGACAGTTTTGCTTTGTATTGAATGCTCAGTTGTCACTTGTTGACAGCTCCGTACTTACAAAAGTAGGACTAAAGGCTTACAAAAGAAGTTAGTGAAACTTTGCAGAACTGTCAGAGTTGTCCTTTTAATTATACACATTTCACATCAAAGCAAGTGTCACATACTAAGTTTTCAAGAACTGCATGTTTGAGGACTTCAGCTGTGCACATTGAAGTCTGTTTGCTGTAATGGTCCTCATGGCAAATCCACATGCACAGGCACACACACACACACACACACACACACATGCAGAAATCCACACATGCACAGACAAAGAGCTAACAGAGCAGGGTGGACGCGCTCTGTGTTGTACTGTTGAGTAAAAATCACCTGTTATTCAGTTATTTATCTAAACCATACTTAGTAATGCCTATGAATTATCCTGTAACTACAATGACACTAACTGGAAAGGTTTATAGCTACAAGACAGAACGTCCTGTGAGCATCTTCAGAGCATGCTGTTAAAGGAAAATAATCAATTTATTTTCCAATAATAGCATGTCATGAAATGTTTCATTTCTCTTTTACCACCGAAATTTGTCAAAAATGACAATTTCTAATTGATCAATAAACACCATATCATAGTTTTTATCCATTTATAGATACATTTAATGTTGTGGAACATTACCAACTAAAAGACAAGTTAGTTCCTGTTATCACTTATGTTTTGGCAGCTACATACTGTATAAATAGTCATTTCTGTGTGTACATCTTTTTCCTGCTTTACTGTTATCGCCTAGGTTACTCGTGTTAATCAGTAAAGTGGATAGTAATAGAGTACATTATATATATATATATATATATACAAAAGGCCATTAAAACATGCTGATATGGGAGAGGCAGAATTTGAGTTCAGCACTAGAGCTAGGTGATATGACCACATGTGTGATATTGACATCACAATACATTATGATAAAAGTCATTTTACCTTGGAGATATTGTGAATGTTATGAGATCTTTTTATTGCATTTTTATAGTTTTTTTTTTTTTTTTAAATACTTGAAGTGGCTAATGTGATGTTAATTTTTGTGCTACATTATTTATTTATTTATTACAGTTCTTCTTTTCAAGGCCAAGGCTATCCTTTGTGATCTTATTCCCCCCCCACAATAGTAAAAAAAAAAAAAAAAAGAAAATTAATTAGTTTTTCCAAGCATTAAATAAAGTATTATTATTAAACAGCCTTGAAAACAGACACAACAGCACTGTAGTGCCAGGAAATTGTTCATAAACCAATACCTCATGATACATATTGTGTATTATAGAAACGTCTTTGAGAAAAATATGATATTGTTGTCATATTCTGCCCATCCCTGCTGTAACGGGTTAACGCACTTGACTGCCATACAAACGAAGCCGCAAACCGTGCATCTTATGTCTTGTATCTAATGATGTCAGGAATTTGTCACGTCTCGTTATCCTGTCTTTCTGAACATTTACAGAATTTCAATCCTCCTGCTTTGATAACAGCACAGCGAACTCCGGTGTTCACCTCACATGCTCTCTTTTTTTCTTTTACACAATTCCCTTTTGCCATTCTTTTTGATGTCTACCAGACCTCAAGGGCACTTTTTCCCCTGACCAATTGCTCCTGCTACTCATGTAATGCTTTGTACACATTGTGTTGAATTGAATCTTTGTACACACAGAGCACGAGGTCTCTCACCTCTGCCTCCTTTGCCTCCTCTTTGTTTTCTCCCGAGCATCACGGCTTTGCAGTTTCCCCCACGGCGACGCTGTCAAACAGGGCTGAGGCAATATGTGAAGTCAGTTTGCAAGGGTGTCGTGATGGGGTCAGTGTTATGTGTACGAGTGCAGCAGGGCGCCGGAAAACTCTGCTGAACGGACAGAGACGGATGAGGCATCACAGAGTCGTCCTGAGGTGCGTGCGAAGATGCTGAGAGAATTGAAGTGTAGATTGGTTTGGAGGTTCGGCTCAGTGGGACGGCTGCAGGGAAGAAACGCTGGACGATACCGAGGCGCCAGGTGCCTGAACCTCAAAGCACTTAATTTCACTCGGCTGCGTGATGCAATAAATGAGTGTGAGCCTAGAGTCTGATATTGACCCGCGCAAACACACACTCACACACACCCTGATGTACCTCGGGTCCTCTGCGACTGGTGAAATTGCAGGGGGTTTGTGAGACTGGGATGGAAATGTCAACGTCACATTAACTGGGTGAGGTCTGTGATGTTGCATATGACATGAAATGTCACATTGTGCTCAATAATTTATAATAATTTGAACAGTGCACAATAAATGACAAATTATTTATGCACAGAGACTTGTGTCTTGTCAGAAAGCGAATGCAAATACACTAATTGTTTTTAACCATTTGCTTTTATGTCTGGATTATAAATAAGCACTCTACAGAGGTTTCATTTTCTAGACAGAACTTAATTGTGCTAATCAGATATTTTTAGGGAGATTTTTATAGCAATTATCCACCCTCTTTATCATATACGCTCCCTTATAGCCACGTGATTGTCTACGTCACTGTGATGTACAGGACAGAGAGAGGATGCCAGCACACCCGATTTTGTTCCATTTGTTCTCCACCATAGATGACTTTGGCATCATCGGGATTTGAACTAACAACTAGAGGGTGACACAGGACTGGATTTTCACTCCCTTGCCATCCCATTCCAACAAAAATACTCCTGTCCCATCCCAATCCCATGACAGTATAATTAAAAAAGTCCTGTCCTGTCCCATCCTGGAATAATAACTCCCGTCCTGTTCCATTCCATTCCATTTTTTTAAATTCATATTAGACTTAAATGTTTATATATAACAACTGACACATTGTTATTAAGATTCCCGTCCCGCCTGCTCAATAGTAAAATTGAATCCCGTCCTGTGGAAATCCCTCAGGAATCCCTTGAATCACAGGATTCCTGAAAAAATGTCAGCCTCTACTCCTGACCTCCTGATGGAACACACAGGGATTTAAAAAAAAAAAATGGGTTCAGGGTTTTATACAGTCACCTGACATACTCATGATGCTGTAGCCATATTTGTGTTCCAGGAATCATCTCTTATAAGAGCAATAGTAGTTAAAAAGAAAAAAAAAAGGTTGATAAATAAAACAAAATTTTCAAGTTGAATGGATTTGGGTTTTGAACCCCTCCTCTAGAATGAGTCACTTTTTCACTTTTTCTTTTTCATTAGTGTTTAGCTGAGCGAATGGACTCACACTCGGTTGTGTAGATTACCTCCGCAACATTCAATAGTGTTTTAAATGATCTCATTAGCGTGAGAAATGAATTTGTGTTTTCAATTTGATCAACATGAGCATTTAAAACTGCTGACTAAATGTGTTCCAAGATGAAAACCTTCTTCTCAGAAAATCCCCGTCATATCAAATAAACCTCAATAACAATGATATACACTAACTGGCGGTTTATTTTATTACTGGATCAATATACCCAATAACCAACTCAGTGTGTGTGTCAATATAATTATATACCAACATCAGGTTATAAAATATACCAATCTCATCACTAATAAACTGACAATAAACCAAAATCAAGACTAATGAACAACAACTCCAAAAAGTATCCAGTTTACTAATGGGATCTTTGGAGGATTGTGTTTTTCAAACGCCAGATCTTGTCTGTTTGACATGAAGCATTTCATTTAAGTTTGAAAAAAATATATAAAGAATAAAGGCTATATAATGCACTTTGGGAATGGTGATTGTCTGTGTACAACTGAAGGGCAGGAATTAAAAATAAAATCCTTATTTTATTACACAACATTTTCCAGAGTAGTTCAGATTTCATAAGATTGTGATAAAGTTGGTTTCATGCTAAATATTCTATTGCCCATTTTCACCTTCGATTATGGAGTCACAGAAGTGCCATAAAACCGAATAAATCGGTAAAAGAACAAGAAAATAAATGTGGAAAAAAAGAAAAGCTAAATACAAAATAAAGCAAAAAGAATGTGAAAATAATTGCTTTCCTTTAGTGCTTTTGCTATTCCCATACTTATTGCTATACCCTCGCAGTTCTTATTTATGCAGACCAATATTCAAAATTCAATGTTACCAAAAAAATAATAATAATGCAGATTTCATGCTAAGACTATTCCCCATCATTATTGTTTATTAACAGTAAACATCAAATCACTAGCTAGCTTTGATTTGTGCTGTAAGGACAGAACACCTGAGGGAAAAACCAATGATGTGCTACTTCACAAGCTTTGTTAGATGAGGATAATGACCATCTATATTAATGCACTTATCTAGCTAACTAGCTCATAATACGTCATTGCTTTATGTTAGCTATCAAGTGTCAGTATAGTTTCCCAGCAAACAATACGTAGTACTAGATTTCAGTTTCACTCAGTTTCTAGCCACACAATTTTCCTTTATAAATCATGCCTACAAACTGCACACACAGATTGTAAAAATTAGCCTCCTTATTCGAGATCTCAGTATGTCAGGGTCTCCATGAATAAGTGTGAAAGCTACAATACTCTACCCAGCATGCAATGCAGTATGTACAAATCTGATATCAATGATGGATACAGATGAACACTTTGCAAGGTGTCAGTGTTAATTCAACCCGGCAGCTCTTTTTTTTCAGCACTGGGTCATTCGGCCGGTGCGAGTGTGTGTGCTGTTGTGTGATTTCTTCTGTGTGATTTCTCCTCAAGCAGGAAATAAACATACTCAGAAGGATGTTTGTCAGCAGACTGCTTGTATCTTCCAGGGCATTTTTGCGAAATCACTCCCAAGGGAGCAGTTGTTTTATGATCAGGATTCAGATATATTGTTGCTTGCTTGCTATTGATTAGAACTAGAGCTTGTTCCCATTTCACAAGTGAACAGCTCGGTAAACAACCTGCAGAAATGAGACACAGAGAGACAGACAGATGTAGAGAGAGAGAGAGAGAGAGAGAGAGAGACAGAGCTACCTTTCGTGTTATCAGGCTTTTGTTCAAGCATGTCCAATTCTTTTCTGTTAATCACAAAGACTGACTATTAGAAAACGTCAATAAATGAACCACTTAATTTTTAGAATTGAGTCTGCCTCAGGCATAATGGAGGCCTAAAAGAGCTGTCCATGTTCCTGAAGCTTAACTTATGTCTGCCATTTGCAGCAAGATGAAATCAGGTGCATTCCTTGTATGGTGTATGGTGTAATTGCAAATAGATGTCACATAGAAGCTTCACTCACCGTGTCATGTACATGACAGCTGGCTGAACTTTGTGGACAAACACACCAGCCACTGGCACAAATTGTTCCCAAGCCAATTCATTCCAAGTATTCTGTACTGGAGGTTTCACTAGCATGCTAAACTATCATCAACAACTCTTGATTTAACACTTTAAGACGTATATTCAATTCAATTAAATGTATTTCGAATGTACTTGATTATTTTATTATAACACTTTTTACAATGGACATTGTCAGAAAGCAGCTTTACAAAAATCCAGATATGGATTTAGATTTAGATCCCTAATGAGTAAGCCAGAGGGGACAGTGGCAAGGAAAACTCTCCGAGACATGCGAAGTGAACTTTAAGAAGAACCAAACTCGAAAATGAACCCATACTTTTCAGTGTGACACCTGATAGTGCAATTAGGAGTCATTACTTTTCCACAGCTGTGTATAGTATCAAGTCAGCAAGTTCTGAGTGTGTTGAAGGAGTCATATAACAAGCATTTTTGATTTTATTAGAGTTTTAGCTTTAGGTCCATTGTATCTAAGTGAAGTTATATACTGAACACTGAATGAGACTGTTCAGTTAGTGTAGACTGTTTTTAGTAAGTGGAATGTTTATGCTATCCAAGTAAAACTATCCAAAGCAAACTTACGGTTTCTGTGTGGTATCATCCACAGCAGTTTTGGCTATCCATGACACTCCAGACGCTCCATCATCAACAAACCTTAGTGAACACCCTAGAGTAGGTGGAAATAAGCACATGGATTCTCCACATCTGCACCTTTATCTACAAGAAAACTATTACCAAAAAGCTTGACTAATCAAATAGGTTTTTGGCCTAGATTTAAAGACTGAGACTAGGTCTTAGTCCCAAACACTAATAAGAAAGTTCTTTCATAACTGGGGGTTTTGCAAGCAAAGCCTCTGTCCCCTTTGTTCTCTTCATTATTATAGGTACTAATAAAGGTCCTGCACCTTTAATTGATGATGGTGTACCAGGTCATAAGAGACCACAAGTTCTTGCCAGTAGTTCAATACCAATAAAAATAAAGAATTCCTTGAATTCTGCCTTGGTGTATTTTTTTTTTTGCACTGCCATGTTATGATTTTTGCCAAAACCATAAAGTTTTATACATTTCCAGATAGAGTAGGTAATTGTATATGTTCAAAAAAATACCCTACAATTGGCGACTAGTCCATAACAAACTTTCAATGCTTTGTAACAGTTGGTTTTCCACCACGGGAAAGTCTCCAAGAAAGAGAAAAAAGAGAGGTTGGTAAAGGAATGACTGTTTATAGATGCTTTAATGTAAGTGATAGCAGGAACGAACTTGTTTTGTGGATGTTCCCTGACATTAAATGTAAATAATTGTTTAAACACAATACCAATGATTAATATATCAAACATTGTAATCACTGGCAAGTTACTGTAGTACAAGAATCTGCTGTTAAAAAGACTATTAAATTTTTGCATGGGAACAGTAAATCAGGAAACATTATACCAATATTTTCCTGTATATACCATTTTCCTATAACCGTACACCCCATTGTGTTTTTTCCTTATTTATGTAACCTATGACATGTATTTTTATGTATTGTAACTGAGTGCGTTGCTGTTGTTGCTCTGCACCTAGTAATTTCATTCACTTATGCCGTTATAAACAGCGTAAAATGATATAACCATAAAACTAAATCACCATCTAAGTTGTCTTTTTGCTTAACTGTTTTAGAGAAAATGCCAACTCAGCATGACCAGACTGCAGATGTAGGTGAGTCATGGAAGAAAAACGTGGCCGACCGGAAGCAGCCTTCATCCAGTTGCTTGCTACTCTGTCACATCTAATTACAGCTGGAGATTATCCGGTCAATAAAAGGCCATTGCAGACAATTCTCTTGACTACACCTCTGTGACTGTTTATTCCCTTAGGTCTCAGCAAATGTGGCTGCATTCATATCTGTTTAGTTATATTCAAGAAGACAAAAGGTGCCAATTATGCTTAAAACAAACAAACCAAAAAAAGAAACCCCCCCAAGAGAACTGTTTCATTTCATTTTTAACATTCAAGTGTGAAATGCATATCACAGCCAGCTCTCTGAAACCCTTAAAAAGACTTTTTTTAAATGTACGTGCTTAAGTTAGATCCTCTCTTGAGTGCTGAGAGAGCGTACAGACCTTTGGCAAGTAGATGCCAGATTTGTGAAGAGCCATGACTCATCACAGAACATGCTTTTGGAACAGACTGAGAGGCAATTAGCTGAGAAAGGGCAAACAATTACACCAAGAGCAACAGTACTCCAGGACCTGATACTCATACGAGTGTACCTCTTCAGTGTACGAGGGCCAGAACATGTTCAGGAATGTAGGAGAGAGCTAAAACTGAAAGTCCACGAGTCTTTGTATACAGAATAGTCGCAGCGTTTCATTCTTACAATTGAATTTGTAGTGTTTCATATGATTCTGTATAAAGGTGTTGTGATATTAGATGAGTGGGCTAAAATTTGAATATCTAACAAAACTATTAGGGTTGAGCAATGCATTAGATCACAAGTGCTCAGTGGAATAATAAGAATGATAGGCAAACTATGACACACACACGCACACACACACACACACACACACACACACACACACACACACACACACACACACGTTTGTTTGTATGTCTTTGTGGAGAACTCCCATTAATTTCTATGGGCGTAACCCTAACCGTAACTATGACAACCCTAACCCTGACTCAGCCCTAACCTTTTTATAAAAAAACAAAAAAAAGACTTTTGGCTATTTCAGTTTTTGGATTGTATTCAGAGATTATTGGACAGGAAAAATGTCCCCATAAGGAAAAATAACAGGTTTTTATTACATTGTGCGAACATTTGGTCCCCACAATGTAATATAAACATGGTCCCCCCCCACACACACACACCTAAAAGCAGATAGACAGGAATTCGTGATATCTATTTTTTAAAAAGTGTTTCAAGTACATAGTGTCCTACAGGCTTCATGCTGTGTTTCCTCCAAAAAGTGAAAACTGTAACCCTTTCAATCCTTTCAAACCAAAATTTAAAAGCTTAGTATATTTACTTTTTCTTTCTCCTCCAAAGACATTTTTGGGGAAAAAAAGGGTGAGTAATAATAATGTATTTCACTTGCACCTTCTCAATCACTGGGGATAATAGTGCTGTGTTACGGATGTATGGATGGTGTTATATATAATGAAATATAATAGTCTACATTTGGATGGAGACCAAATCTAGGGGACAAATCACTGTGTAATCACCTGACCTAATCCCCTGTCACTGATAGGCTGCATGAATCTACAGTCTGGCCTTGAAAGAAATCAGCCTCAATTTCAATTTTTCATATGATACTGTATACTTTTCTTACAATAGTTGGTGGTTCTGGTTCAAAACAAAATCCAAAACCTTAAAAATGTAGAAGTTCAGGCTCTATAGCTTATTGTTAATTCCAGAATTATTAGCACCCTTCAACAAAAGAACAGCGAATATAAATAAGTGGGTGTTGATTGTAAACAGGACTGATGTGACTCATTCCTTATCTGCCATTTGCTGTACTGGAGGGATATTCTAAAACACCTAGTACACACCTTAGGGTATATATAATTTTGCATTTAACGATTTGAACGCTGTGGTGTACTAAATATAATCACCTATTAACAAGTTCAAGGTTCTGATGGATTTTGACTCGACTAGTTTAAAGAAACAAACTGACAGAATAGAAACTCTTCCTGTTTCAACAATTTGTGCAGCATTTGTGCAAAATCTTTAGCTAATTAGAATTTGACTTTATGCTGACCTCTGGCATCTGACTAAACAGACAAAGAGAGAATTGATCTGATGTTTTTTCTAAATGGCAAAGAGAATGCCAGCTGGTGCGCGCCTCACTTTCCATGCACATGGGCTATGCTGACATTTCATTTGCGGCTGTTCGGGAAATGGAATAATCATCTTTTAGGTCACCGTTATCTGATTGGTTTCGTTAACAAACTGATGGATTGAGGACGTACAGTAGGCTTGTGCGATATTGATTTTTTCCCCACTCACGATTTTCCATTTTAAAATATAGTGATAAATGGAGTAATCTTCCTGAACCGATGGCCTAAAAGGAGACAGGAAAACGAGCATTTCCACCATTTTAGGCTTCAGCAGAGTTGGAGAGGGCATAATAATTGTATCATCTGAGCGGGCATGAAATGCGACAATGGCAGAAACTCAGCAGTCAGGTGGGTTTTTGGAAGATTTTACAGTAAAGTGCAGCAAGCAATAAAAAAACTCTGATCTAAAATGCTGCTCTAAATTTTGCAAATTTATGTAGATTTAAAAAGTTTCAGAGCCTTGAATTCTTAACAATTTATGAATAGCATTTAAAACTGTCATACTGTAAAGCAAACTCATCAGCACTCTCTAAAGATTAAAATATTGGCACCCTTGATTGTGTTTTTGCGTCCAAGCGCTGCTGATACCTAAAACATTTGCTTCTCTGTGTTTTCACTTAAAAAGAAAGTATTGGCAACTTTGAGTCTGGGTTTGTGTTCTGCTGTAAAGTGAAAATCTGTTTTTCTGTATTATCACTTAAGATACAGTACTGGCACCTGTGACTGACTGACACAAACATGCCATCTCTCAATAGTTCTCATGTGAGAAATACAGTGAGCACATGCACATTTTAAGATTAAAGTAACACGTACTCAACCAGGATACTGATGATCCTGAGTTTGGATCAGTTACCGAGCCACGCCGTGCACTATGGAGGAAAAATACTATAAGACTATTTTATAAACATTTCTTGATTGCTGTGTGGAATGTAAAGCCTTCGGTGGATGATTGTCCACTTACATAGAAGCACTGAAGGCTTCGCTGGATTAATATATGTACACGTTGCATCTTGAGTGTATCATAGTGTAAGTTTCCACATTCTTTGAAATGGGTTATGCTAAATATAAGTTTACATTGTTTGAAGTGATGATATTGGAATCTGCATTGGGTGTTCCAAGAGACATTCCTGAGTTGTGTAAATCCCTGATCCTCTTTCTCAGATCTGCACTGAGCTCCTTGGACTTTCCCATAGTACTGTGTGTTGGCCAATCTAAAGAGTGCTGTCAAGCAAACCCTTTTTACAGTTACCGGATGTAGTCAGTCACGATCACTAACAGGAAGTTAAGAGATCTTGGAAAGTTAAAAGATATTTTGATCCTTAATTCAGCACCACTGAATTAATAATCTAAGTGGAATATGTATATTTTTGACCATGTATATACAGTATATATATGCACTGAGATCTATGTATATATAGATCTCTCTCTCTCTCTCTCTCTCTCTCTCTCTCTCTCTATATATATATATATATATATATATATATACATATTTACAGAGATGTATGAGTGTATGCTTACAGGTGTTGATCCACAAGGCTGCCCACGGAGCTCAGCTGTGTTTCTTGCTCCTATAATTAATCCCAATCTGTTTGCTACAGGTCAATTACACCATGTCTCCCAGTCGGCTCTTGTTCTGCACTGACCTGTGTAAATCTGCTAGATAAGAGTAGCCAGCCTGTGAGACACCACAATGCACATGGCGCTTTGAAATCCTGATATCAAAAAGAAGCCTGGAAAAGATCACTCATGCACTAAATTACACTGCCAGTTACCTGATCATATCTACTTTCTACTCTACAGGCACTTCCTGAGGAAAGCTCCGGCTGCAAACACCTACGCTAAAATTCAATTAACGAACAATAGCAGGGTCCAAGCTCAAATGTAAATTGATTAAATAACACTTTGTGGAAATGCTTCCAATTAGCATGCCTAGCACAAGCCTGTGCTGTGACCCATTTTTCCATCTCCCTAGATTTACCAAGGTAAAGTTATCTCATCACGTCCGAATAGTTTGACAGAAGGGAAATGCACTAAGAGGCCAAGGGAGACTGATGGACTGATGCTGTGCATAATGAAAAATATGAAGGCTGAAGTGTTCTGCTCCATTGCTGTTGGATGAACACCTTGCTAAAGAGAGAGAGAGAAAGAGAGAGAGTTTTACACTGCAGTCGTGATCTGCTAGGGGTTGAGAGGAGGATGGATAATTTGGTCAAGGTCTGGCATAATCTCTTCAGGTTTCTCCAGAGAAATGGCATTACTGAACACTTGCAAAAGGAAAATAAATGTGTTTGCAGTCGGCAACATTTCATCAATACTCTTTTTTTAACTGAGACAAATAAGAAGTCCTTTTCTATCAGGTTTTCTTCTCCGTGCTCTCCAAATGCACTGACCTGAGATTTGTCGTTTTAAAATCTCTATTATGGAAAATGTGAATCACAAAGGGTTTCTTTCATACCCTGAGGAAAAAAAACCAGGTATGTCCTTCTATAGCAGACGAAATGCTAGGATGGAGAAACTTTATCAAGGTCGCTACAACTACATATGATAATACAATAATCTAGACATTATTGTCGCATTCTTCAGTGAGCAGGACTACAGGACAGTACAGAATATGTTCAATCATGAACTGAATAGGAAATAAATAACCCCCTTGAAATTGGCTCGTTTCAATTTGAAAATCACTTGGACATCTGCACGGTCATATTACAGAGTCAAGAGTTTCTCATTCTTTTTTCGGCGAGCGCCGAGATGCCGCCGGTGATAAAGATGCAGGGACGCAGTTCACCCTCCGTGAATAAAGTCTCTGACATGCAGCAGGGATTTGGCTCCAAAAATACGACACCCACATATTTAACAGAGTCAGAAATTTAGCCAAATATGAACAGTGATGCGCCATCTCTGTAATGCTACGAAACAAAACATATGGATGGATTTGCCCTGAGTGCACAATACTGAAATTATTATTGCTGAATCATAACATAGCGTATGTTTCAAAGAAGGATATATTGCTATAAAATCCTGAGCATTAGGATATTTCCCCTGTTGGATTGCAATTTGCTATATCTAGCACACACACTGAGCAGCATGGGCAAAGCATTCTGGGTGAGTGCCATTACATACAATTGCCCAGTGGGAGAAATACTGTATAATACAGTAATATTTCGAAGTATGATGTTCTCAATTTCTGTTATAATAACAAGTGTTCTGTTATGATATCTAGAATATCTTTATACGTTACCACCGTTTTATATGATAGTTTTAGTCCTCAAAGCTAGTGTTGGAAGGGAATGAGTTTGTCATGCAAAGATGGGAAGAGAGGAGCTACGGAGAAAAGATAATCTAACAGAACGTTGTTGAAAGTTACATTGTTTACAGATAGTACAGATTACAGATGTACACTGCAGTTTCCATGCAAAATATTTACACTGTTAGCTCATTAGCCACCAATCTAACTTGTAGCGTGGGAGCCATTTTATTTGAGGGCTCACTTAACACAAGCATAGCACTCATTAGCTGTTAGCTTCCTCGGCATGGACTAACACAGCCATTAATGGAAATGAGCTCATCCAGCAAACCCAAGTGATTTTAATAGCTGAGAATAGGAAGACACCAAGCTCCCGAAAGGCTCAGACTTCCTCTAACAATGCTAGAAATCCTTATACGGACAGAAAGGACCATGTAAACAGAGCGTGGCCTGATGCTCTACATACTGTAAGCTTAAGTTTAGTTTAGTTCACAAAATAAGTGCAGCGGCCATTTTGTTTTGTTCGAGCACTGCACTAGGCCTGTTAGCGAAAGAAGTTGAAAAGCTGATTGTATGCTAAATTAATTTATCAAGACAGATATTATCATTATTTGTTTAAAAAGGGCAAAGAAAAAAAAAACATATTTTGTACCTTCTAAATTTAAGAACCTCTTACAGTTTCATGTTTAATTTCACGCGAGATTACAAATCGATTTCCTGCACATTGGAATTCAAAATTCATGATATTTTTGGCTTTATTCCCTAGAGTTTCTCAGTAGGATTGTGTTACAGTAATTCACCATGACATCACAGTTTTCTTCAAGAAATTACAGCCTCCAAAGCTTAATGTCTGGCCTGGAAAACCAGCTCTGTATAACCGAGCTGTAAATAGAATTACAAATCAAATATGCAATACAGTTTTTGTTAAGTTTACTGTTCTCAAATTCAATTAAATGCCAGTTGTAGAAATGTGTCACTTCAGTGCTAGTCTTGTGCAGTTCCACGTCCCTGTGTGGGAGAGTTTTTCATCCTTTTGCTAAGTGGAAATGAAATCCCTGAGGAGCACCTGGATGCAAATGCATTCATCATGGAAGAGTTTTTAGTCTCATTTTGAGCTCTTAAATCATGCACATTTTACACGGCCATGGTTTATTCATCAACTTCCTGTGCTCTCTGTGAATATTATATATTAATATATAAGCAAAAATCTGCTATTATTGACAAACTACTGTGGTAGAAGAGGAATGAAACACTTGTAATGGCAAATTATTGCATCGGATCACATGACACAACATATTTTTCGTATAACCGGACATCAAAAAACAAAATCCATTGTAATATTGTACATTCACAAACTGAAATACTGTAGCATCATAAGGTCTTCATTACATTTTTTTGTTAATTACTGTTAGTCAAACATGCCTGATACAGAGTTCATAGTCTGCTAAATTAGGTGACGTCTCCGTTGTTCAGTGACGTACAGCATCATTTCAGCTATGGAGGCCATTACAGAGTAAAAAGGGAGGAGATCATTGAGAATGAGGCAGTCAGTGAGGAGGTTAAGACATCAGGTTCAGTGTGACTGACTTTGATGATGATTCATGTTCCTCTAGAGGATGGTCAAATTAGCATTCAGGAGAGTGTGTGAGAGAGAGTGAGTGAGAGGGCTAAATGGTGATGAGCTTGGCCAGCTCGACAGATTGTATATGTGCTCCGATAAGACCAAGCATGTAGAAGCCTATCCAGGACGCAGAGCTCTGGAAAAAATTAAGAGACCGCTGCAATATGAGCAGTTTCTCTGGTTTTACTATTTATAGAGGAGCATGACCATTTTTGTTTCATTCCATAAACTAGTGAAAACATTTCCCCCAAATTCCACATAAAAATATTGTCACTTAGTGCATTTAATTGTAGAAAATGACAACCGGTCAAAAAAAAAAGATGCAGTGTTTTCAGACCTTGAATAATGCCTAGAAATCCAGATCATATTTAGATTTAAACAACACAATACTAATGTCTGAACTTAGGAATATATCACAATTTGGTGTAATATTTGGCACAAAAATTCATTCAGCTCAGCTTTGTTTGATGGACTGTGACCATCCATCTTCCTCTTGATAATGTTCCAGAGGTCTTCAGTAGGGTTCAGGTCTGGAGATTGGGCTGGCCATGACAGGTCTTGAGCTTGTGGTCTTCTAGCCACACATTGTTTGACCTGGGTGCATGGCATGGAGCATTGTCCTGCTGGAAAACCCACTCCTCAGAGTTTCGGAACATTGTCAGAGCAGAAGGAAGCAAGTTTCCTTATAGGATAGCCTTTTATAGAAAAAAAAATCTGACCCATTCCAGCTTTGCTGAAGCACCAGTTGATCACCACCAAATTTCACAGTAGATGCTAGACACTGTGGCTTGTAGGCCTCTCTAGGTCTCCCTCTAATCATTAGATTGGAAAAGCTGAAAATTTGACTCATCAGAGAGGATGACCTTTACTGCAGTCCTCTATGGTCCAGTCCTTATGGTCTTTAGCAAACCTCAGCCTGGCTCTTCTTTGCTTCTCATTGATGAAGGGCTTTTTTCTAGCTTTGCATGACTTCAACCTCGCCCCAAGGAGCCTGTTTCGAATCGTCTTTGCCGTGCATTTAAACCCAGCTGAAATTTGACATTCTTTTCTGTCACAGATTTCTAAGTGAGAGACATTGAAAGGATTTGACGGTCATCCTGGTCAGTGGAGAGTCGTTTTCACCTCTTCCAGTCTGTAGCTTTGTTGTCCCCAGTGGCTGCTGCTTGACCTTGTTCTTATGAA
This sequence comes from Parauchenoglanis punctatus, assembly GCA_030068025.1. Lineage (NCBI taxonomy): Eukaryota > Metazoa > Chordata > Actinopteri > Siluriformes > Auchenoglanididae > Parauchenoglanis > Parauchenoglanis punctatus. The sequence goes on along the minus strand of JAQQZU010000002.1, from coordinate 4,370,709 downwards.
CTGCCATCTTTGTAATTTTGAGGATGGAAGCAATCTGACGCTCACTGCATCCCTCTGCCAGTAAAGCCAGAACTGAACCATTCTTTTTCTCACTGAAAACTTTTCTTTTTTAACTCTTTTGGCATGTGAATACATATTTTTGTATTCCAATTAAATTTAAGGTTCACTTAGCACTGTTTTGCCATCCAAACTGGTCCTATTGCAAGAGGACAGTGATGACCGCAGCAGTAGTTTTTATACTTTTTATACCTCGTTAAATATGATTTGGTTCAAGTGATCATCTAATCAGTACCTCATTAAGTAAAATGAGTTGTGCTTGTGTTGGAATTTCACCACAGACACTGGAATGAAATGGCTGCCATACGTAGAGAAGATGATTTAAGAAAAAAGAATTCCAGAATTTTTTTTTCAGCCTGGAAAAGCCTACATATGGTGAAATTTCAAAATCTTCTACTACAGCGAAAGGAGATATGACTTCAGAAAGTTTTGTTTTTGTTATTAATATATATATATTCCATCAGTTCCAAGTTTTCTGACCTAGTCCAGGTGTTATACTGAAAGGCATAACCAAGTGGCGGGGATAGAAGTATGGAAGTATGGGTTAGAAGTTCCCAAGTCCCAATGGGAGACACCAATGAAAGTAGTTGGGAACAACAGAGCTAAGATCCTGAGGGACATCAAGTTCCAGACAGCTGCCAACCAACTAGACATAGTGGTGGTTGATAAGGAGCAGAAAACAGCAGTAGTGATAAAAGTGGCAACATCAGGAAGAAGGAGAACGAGAAGATCAAGAAGTACCAAGGCCTGAAAGAACAACTGGAGCAGATGTGGAAGGTAATAGGAGCATTAGGGGCTGTGACTCCCAAACTCGGAGAGAGGCTCCAACAGATCCCAGGTACAACACCTGAGATCTCTGTCCAGAAATGTGCAGTTCTAGGAACAGCCCAGAACCCTGTGCAGAACCGCATATACATCTATATGTATATAGATGTATGTGTTATGCATATAGTGATAATATATGTAAGAATAATATATATAATAATAGGCGGCACGGTGGTGCGGTGGTTAGCACTGTCGCCTCACAGCAAGAAAGTCCTGCGTTCGATCCCCGGGTCACCCAGGGTGCCTTTCTGTGCGGAGTTTGCATGTTCTCCCCGTGCATGCGTGGGTTTCCTC
>JAQQZU010000002.1:4342581-4353820 GCA_030068025.1 Parauchenoglanis punctatus | reverse complement strand
TTATTCCATCAGTGAATTTCTTCTTCCCTGATGGCACGGGCATATTCCAAGATGACAATGCCAGGATTCATCGGGCTTAAATTGTGAAAGAGTGGTTCAGGGAGCATGAGACACCATTTTCACACATGGATTGGCCACCACAGAGTCCAGACCTTACCCCATTGAGAATCTTTTGGATGTGCTGGAGAAGAATTTGCTGTTTGCTGATGTCCGACTGTCCCATCATCTCTACAAGATGTTGGCGAAAAATGAATTCAACTCTGGACGGAAATAAATCTTGTGACATTGCAGAAGCTCAGTGAAACAATGCCACAGCAAATGCATGCCGTAATCAAAGCTAAAGGCGGTCCAACGAAATATTAGAGTGTGTGACTTTTTTTTTTTTGTCAGGCAGTGTAGAATATTCATATAATAATCTATTATTATTATTATTATTATTATTATTATTATTATTATAAGCATGTAGTATTGCTGCCTCACACCTCCATTGTTTCCATGTGTTCACCTTGTGTCAATGTGGGCTTCCTCTGGGTTCTCTGGTTTCCCCCTACCTCACAGAAACATGCCAGTAGGTGGACTGGCCTAGTGATATTGTCCCTTCCATCCTTATCTATACCGCTTATCCATCAGGGTCATGTGGAAGCTGGAGCCAATCCCAGCTGACTTCGTGTGAGAGACTGGCCGTGAGAGAGGCAGGTCTTCAATCTATCGCAGGGCTAACACAGAGATAAACAACCATTCACACTCACATTCACACCTATGGGCAATTTAGAGTAGACAGTTGACCTGATCTGCATGTCTTTGGGCTGTGGGAGGAAACAGGATGACCTGGAGGAAACCCACGCAGGCATGGAACATGCAGACACCACACAGAAAGGTTCTGGTCGGCTACCCAGAACCTCCTAGCTGTGAGGCGACAGTGCTAACCTCTGCACTACTGTGCCTCCTTGCTTGTAAATCAACATTGTATTATTTTTTTGTTCCTGGAGCAACATGCTTTAACCAGTCTCTGCCATCTAATGTCATTAATGTATGCCTGTCTCCTGAAAAACTCCTAAAAATGACCTCCATAGGGAAAGTTGTGGCTGCTTCATGAGAGCTGCCACACTGGATTATGGGAAACAAGTGTATGACAATAAAGAACAAATACACAAAATTATAGATGTCCTATCTCAGGATACTCTGATTGGATGTAGGCAGCATTTATTACAGTCTCTGTTATAGTCACTGTAATGTAGTGTGTCCTTACCTTTTTTAAAGTCGTAACTGTGTTTTTGCTTATCCAAGTTCATTATATCTTCTAGTTCTAATCTTGCCTTGACTGTTGTAATGGATTTGCTAGTGCTTAAAAAAATCTAAATAAACACAGCATGTACTGCCTCCAACTCACATTTCTTACACTCTGAAGATACAAAACGTAGCTTTAACCTTGGTACAATTAGTTATGCTTTAGTTTTCAGGGAAATCTTTTAAAGCTTGATTTTTATTGATGAGATTAAAGTGGTCATGACAATCTATTAACCAATTAGAGAAAACGTAATACATAACTTATGTATCTGTATAGCAATATTGCAGAAACTTACACCAGTTTGCCATTGAAATCTTATTTATCATTAACAAGGCATCAGGTCAAAGGCAAATATCCATCTGTAAGCAAAACAGAAGAAGTTCTCAGAGGTACATGCTCAGTAATCTTCATTCTGGATTCAATCAAATCAAATGAGAGATTTCTTTCCCAGGTGCTGTTTATTCAGGGTTTAATCTCTGCACTCTTGTCTCTGACTACCGAAGCTTTATCCAAACGCAAGTGACTATGAATGCATTATATTGGATAATATGGGCTGAATGTCAATCCGCCAGTATTATATGAGCTAGCATGTCTATACATGGTAAATTAGCGCAACTGAATGTTTCTCCCTATGGCCAGGCCTGATTTACTACTCTGGACTGTTCACCTGCTCTATGTTTTATATTAAGAGTGTACTACAATGCCACTGTATGTATCTTTGTCTATTTACTGGTCCACCTATATTCGCTTTAGTAGCTGAAATATACTCTGTTCACCATTGTGACCAGGAAGTTAGTAAGAATGAATGATCGAATGCTGTAAATCCATTGTTTGCGTTCATGTTAGTGAAATGTGATTCTGACTGTTCGTCTGCATGAAAGTAAAAACCTAATGTGATGCTATGTGAACCTTTCTGGCAAGCTTTCTAAAAAGACATAAAAGAGAAAAACAAATTCATTCCTCCTATTCGTATCTATATCTGTTTATTCCAAATAATGTATTGATATTCAGAAATCTGGCAATTTTTACTAGGGGTGTAAACCTTAAGATATGATTTTAATTAAAACCATTATTCATTATTTGATTTCTGCCATGTTAAGATGCTGGCTCATGTTTCCCAGACTCCAATGCGTGATTGCTACTCTGTTAGTGAGCTCTTCGAAACCCATCTCCAACTTTTTCTTCATTCATGTGTCATACATGAAAGCTAGGAACTAAAACATGCCTTATTTTTATCTTTCCTTCGCAGACACCCATGAGACGGCCGAGGCTAGTTTGGGTCCATTATATGGCAGTGGTCACCAAACTGTTCCTGGAGATCTACCTCCCTGAAGACTTTGCGTCCAACTATAACCATCCATAGCCCACCTGACCTCCACTTATTGCTTTACGTAGTTGTTGATCAGTTAAAAGAGCTGTGTAGATAGATCTCCAGGAACAGGGTTGGTGACCACTGATACACAGAATAACTGTATGAAAACAGAATGGATCAGTCAAAAGAATTTAATATGTAGATACTTTCATCTTCAATTTTATGTTACAGTTTAAGATATATGGCCTAGGATGCTGCTGGATTGTTTTTGGAATATCGATGGCATCAAAAGTGGCGATTCGCTTCTTAGCGCAGAGGATTCTGGGAAGGGTGAGCCGCCCCCTTTAAGGGAACAAATAGATTTTAATAATGCCAGTGAATCCGTTATGATACAATAAGGTTTTGATTTATAAGGCAACGATTCAATATTGGCTAATACAATCTGCTATAACGTAATTTCGATTCTTAAGGAAACGATTCGATATATATATATTTAATTTATATGATACCTCAAAATATTCTACAATACTATTTTGATTCATAAGCCCATGATTTGATATTACAAGCAAGTTACAAGCAAATCACCTTGCTAGCTTCAGTTTAAGAATATGAAATATGCTTAACACACCCGTTTAATTTCTTATTATAAATTAGAATTGATTTATGATTGTTTGAATGATTTCAGTCATTGCTTTTCAAATCGTTAAACCGTTCCAAATCCTCCATTCACTACACCCTTCATTTTTTCCATCAGTCTGCTCATCTTTACATGTATACGGCATGTAGTATATCTTAAATTTTATTCCTTGAGTTGAGTTGAGTTTCTTTTCTGGATGACACTGGAGAGTGGGATTATAAATCATTACTCCATAATTGTATACTATAACAAACATTATTAAATGTATTGAAAGTATGAGTATAGTATAGTATGAGTCCTGGGATGAGCACAAGAGTTTATAATTACAGCAGCAGTTCTTAGGAACAAATCTACAGTATCAAGATGAGAATATCCAATGATGCAAGGATAAGTCTTGCTGTGTAAGTTTATCGTTCCACCATACCTGATATGGTTAATGATGAGGCTTGATGGAGGGATGAAGAAGTCGTCCACACGGTCGAAGCGATGACCCACCGGTGGGGTGTGGATGGTGTGGTGGGACGTACCACTGCTAGCCTGCTTGATCACCTGTCACGCAATAAAAGAACCATGTGACATGTTAGTACCGGACTGCTAACTCTCGCTGGCATGGCAGCTTTTAGATATCATCCAATATAGTGCACACAGATCTTTCTGCACTGCGAAGTTCATCGCTTACGGCTTTATTTGGAGCTGTAATTTGAAATATACCTCCACGGGGGGTTTCCTTGTATACTGATTGAATCATGTTACATCGTTTGTGGATGGCCTGAAAATGTCAGCAGAAATCGTTCAGGGACTAGGGGAGGAGGTTGGGAGCTGTGTGAGAATGTTCCTCCACTCTAGCTTGAGAGCTGTCGTTAATAAGGAATGATATTCACTTAAGAGGGCTGAGTGACAGATGTGGGCGTCGGTAGCGAAAGATCTTGAGATTAGCATACTCATAGATTTGATTTGTATCTTTAAGAGTGAGAGAAGGTCACGTGAATGATGTAATTGTTTTTTTCACCTGGAGCGTTGGGAAGTTCTTCTCCAGATCCCCCCAACTTAGAACCCACACTTGGTCATGTGATTTATCATAATGGAGCTTCACTGGGACTCGGTCTGTGCTCACAGTCTGCAAACAAGAAAACGAACTCAAGTTAGTGAGTGCTAGCGAATCAACTGCATTTGTTAGGGTTTTTTTTTTTTTTAGCATGCTTTGGTAAAAAGCAATATAATAAAGTCTGAAAGAATGAAATTCATTGGAATGAATCTGAATCTGGACATGATTCATTTTCCAATTTCATTCCAATCTTGAACTTATTATATGGTATGAACATCCTCCGAAGCATGCGTTGAGAACATTTGAGAACTTCGTTAATGTAATTAAGCATGATTTTGAAAGATTAAATCAAACGTTTGCAATGAAGGATAATAAAAAAAACCATTGATTGCTTTTTCCGTTTTATTTCTGCAAACCAACATTTTCCATTTCCTGTTTTTCATTCAGTGAAATGGGAAATACGAAAAATTAAACTCTCAGAAAAATCCATTTCGAGGTCACCAGCAGGTGAAGATGTGAGAAAGAAAGTAGCTAAAAGATGCTGGAAGGACGGCATCATCAGAGGTGCATGTCAGAGTTGCTGATGGAATGATGTACACCAACATTTCTGGTAATCTGTCTCAAATCAGTGGAGTGGAATAATCGGCCATGAGCATCCACGGGTTTTACCAAGACCACAAATTGAGAAGGAAAGGAAAAATGGATGATATCCTGCTAGAAATAGAAATAGGCAGTTCGATAAATGAGGTAAATCTGTTGAGCCCATGATATTATATATATCCTTGTTTATCATCTTGGCCACTGCCATCTCTAGCAAGTTGTCATTTACTTGCCCTTTCTTCTTGGTCAAAACAGCCAAATTGCCAAAATATCGACTTATAATTCAATATATAGGCCAATATTCTGAAATACAGTTTTTGGTGAATACATCAGGTAATAATTGGCTCAATTCAGAAAACAAGTCATTTTTCATTTTATGTTATTTTATTCCAAAATGGATGATACATGCAAGATTTTTTTTCCCTAATTTTCAGTGTTTCTGCCTTTTTTTTCCTTTTTTTTTTATAAAGTATTTCCTTGTTTAGCTTTGTTAAAATTGCTAGTTTCATTTTCTTGCTAATGCCTACTTTAGCATTCAGGTCTATTAACCATTAGCTAACCGACAGGCCAAAATCGAGGTTTGTCAGCGCACAATATTCAACAAGCAAACAAAAACCAAGTGTCTTAAGTGTTCCATTTTAATCATTTACAATATTTACTTTTACTCTTGAATACTTGAATAAAATTCAGCCACAAGGCACCTCTGAAAATCTGTTCCCCTGCGTCTGCTATGTATTCCTGTTTTTGTGAAAAGGGTTCAATAATACGGCTGAAGTGAGTCAGAATGGGTGTGTTATCACAGGGAGGAAAAAAAACCCAGCGCAACGTACAAGGTTACTCCAGGACCAGGATGGAAAAACACTTCACACTTTCACTAATGGAAATGCACTAACACATTCAGCCTTTACAGCTAGAAAGCAATTCATTTCCAAAAGGATATATATAAATTTTTTTTATTTATTTATTTTTTTTATGAATACAATCATACATTTTGTAATGGCACCCTGAAAGTGACTGCTTGCTCTAAGCTTTTTCTGGACACCACGTGATATTCACGTGTCCTTCACTGGGGAATGGTTTTTGTGCCATTTTCACACACTTGACGTGAATGGATTTGAAATGAACATTTTTCAGAAATGTTAAAGACATTTGCCGTAGGGTAATTTGACAACGTACAAGATTATAGGATGGATAGGACATTGGAGGATGTGTGGATATCTTCTATAGTCTGAAGGAGCATGAGGCATTGTTGACACAGACTCAAGTCCCTGTGCATGCCGTCATCAGGGAGAACAGATGTGCATGCTGTGTTTCAGTTCCTGTCCCCATCTTCACAGGATTAGACTGGCACACTGATTCTAAACTTTGGCCAGGTGACATTGCTGCTTGGAAATACATATATTTTTTCTCTCTCTCTCTTTTTTTTTAAATTGAAAAACCCCTGATATATTCAGAAGTCAAATGTATAACATCATTCTTCTGTTGTTTGGAACAAATATTTGAAAAGCCTCACAGTATCTGCTGGCTCAGGTGGCAAATTAGCACTTGCTAATCTGAGATAATGAAGCCAAATCTCCAGGTGAAAAAATAACAAGCATATGACCCCAACAAGAGGCTTCCTGAAGTCTCCAGGGGAGGCCTGGCAGGGAAACAGACGCCTGCTGGCACCAATCGGGGCATTAGCAAAGACAGAAAGGAAGATTTATCCATTTGACACACCCGCCAGCTTCTTTCCAGCTTCCTGCCAAGCAGAAACACCCGGACGAGACCCTGACGCCAATGAATCTTGGAAACTTCAGCCTTGATTGTCATTCTGTCTCTGACCTAACGCTGTTGTGGCCAGTAATTATAATTCTCAGGTAATTTGTGCCTCCACTTGGCCTTAGATCAAGATTTACTTGGGCATTTAAAGTCCAGGAAAATGTTTGCTATTGGGAGAACAGTGAGCTGCTTCAGGAAATTTATCACTGATGGACTGGAATACACACTGTATTCCCAACTCGCACTCATCCACTGTGACCCTGACCAGGACAAAGCCCATACTAAAGAAGAATAAATGAATTTGAAGAATCTGGCCAAGCAATCCTGAGAGCCCATGCGATCGATATCTAAGAAATTGTGTACGTTCTTCAAGCATAAGAAAAGAAAATCCATTCATTCATCTTCAGTAACTGCTTTATCCTGATCAGGATCAAGGTGGATCTGGAGTCCAAGGTGGACTCCAGTCCATTTGCACCTAGGGGCAATTTAGGTTCACTAATAATCCACCTACTGTCATGTTCGTGGGATGTGCGACGAAACCAGAGATCCCAGATGAAACCATGCAGATACCGTTCATGTTTACTATTTACGCAAACCACCCATTGTGCTCCAAAATAGGTAATGACGGGTGTGGATTCCAACAGAAAAGCAAGACGGACAGAAAAAAGATTCTTCCCAGCTAGCTCAGTGCACTACTGGGAGTTTCAGTAAGTATTCACCAAGATGGCAGTGCTGCAAGATTCGGAAAATAATGTTCCTGCTTGCAGTAATGGTTAGCAATTTTATTAGGATGTTTCACACACAATTGGCCTCATTAATCAAACTGGATATAAACAAATTCATTTGTAAATTGTTTGCAGGAGAATTTACACAAGATGCGTGGTGTACGACAGAGCAAATTTATAAGGAGACTCATTTGTGTGAAACTTGATGGACGCTTGCTCTTTCAGTTGCTTTTATCCAGCAGACGCGAGCGGAGCATCCGGGGTGCACGAATAATCTCAAAAACACTTACTTTTGCCAAGTCATTAGACTCTTAAACAGTCAGTGACAACACAATTTGACAACACAGCCATTTTTTGCACAATACTTTGCATGCTGCACACTTAATATGTACACTACGCACGTACAATAATGTGCAAAAGTCTTTGCCCCCCCACATATTCTTGATGTACAGCAGTGTACCTAAGATGAACTGAGTGCATAATGTTATTTATGGATTGCTGGGAAATTTAGAGCTGATGTTCCCGACAGCACACCTTTGCCCTGACATTTTGCTTCATGACAGAAAATCGTGTTTATGTCTGTTTTGGTTTCACAGCCTCTTTTCCCATAGATTAAAATATCCCTCAGTTTTAGAGTACATTAGTATTAAAGCATACATCACTTTTAGGAATGTTACTTCTCAGAAAGATCTTCTGCGTATAATTGTTCTCTGCAACTGAGTTCAAATCACTAACTCCACCGATATGATCAAGGTGTTACTTAGTTCTTAGTAATTGTTTCAACAAAAAGTTAACATCTTAGCTTGAGCTTGGGGACTCCAAATTTCTGATTTCCATGACTGTCCTAAATCTAAACTGTTAGATGAAATTCAGCTGACGAAACAAGCACCTGTTTTCCGTATCAAGAAACACACGGAAGTAAAGGATCAGTAGAGTCTGGAGCATAAACCATAAAGCCCATGCTACAAACCAGCCAGGAAAAAACAGCTTGAACACTGTAAAATTGGATAGCTCTGAGCAAAATCTGAGAGAAGGTTTCTCAAAGGTTCTGTGGATGTGGACGTGTTCTTAGCTTCCTACATGTAAGGCTCTTTGAAAGGTTTCATGTAGAAATTTTTAAATAGATAGAAAGCATTACCCCAAAGGAATAAAGCAGTTTTTTTGGGGGAAAAATCTCGGATATGGCTTGCGTGTGCACTTCTCACTTCATGCAAACAAGATTCTCAGTCTGGCTTAGGGATGTTTTTTTTTTTTTTGTTTCCATTACCATTGAAGACAGGATACAACATGATTAGTATGGAAATGAAGAGCTCGTACTTGCAAGAATCAGCTAAAAGCTCTGTTTTTCTACTTGTAGCATGAGGAATGGTGTTATAGCTTAAATGGTGCTTAGACATTACGACATGTCTGGGAGAGTTGTACAAAAGCAGACGTAGCAACAGCTATACACTGTTAGAAATCCCTGCTTATGAATTATGCAAGGAAGTGTTGTTCTGGTGTCAGCGGACTTCTTTCCAGAATCATTAAATATATACAGTCGTCGACATGATGATTGATTTTCCTAGCTTACCTGAACAGCCTTCTGGGTTTGGATGTCTACGATGAGCACTCTGTTCAACAGTGGCTGAGTGACGTATATAAACTTATCCTTCACGTTCACAGCTGAAGCCCAAACACACTTCTGGTCCACTTCTCCCTCTATTTTTGGGCAAACCTCCTCCTGTAGAAAGAACAATAGTGGACCACATCAGCAAAATGTACACGATAAATAAATAAATGTAACAAGTTCCACAGGAATAAGCTCTGCCGTAAAGAATAAGTAGCTTTAAAAAGAAGGAAGTTCTTCATGACTCCTGGGGGTTTTGCTGAAGATTGGTGCTTTACTCAAAGGCCATATTTCGTACATTGAACTGAGCTGAAATTGCAATAAAGCTATCAATGGTAGCAAATTAAGCGTTCGTAGTTGCAGGAAGGAATTTCATTGTTTTTAAGTTGCAGCTTTACTTACAGGCCAAGTAAAGGATATGATTGTAGAAGTATGTGGTAACTACTGGGCGATTTACAAACATTTTACAACTAAGAAACGAACAAATACAATTTCAAATTCATTGTACTTGGAAACAGAATTATAGGTTAGATAAAAGTTACTTAGAAAAAGTAGACGTGGTGATTACTGGGTCATTTGCAACCCGTTTACAAATAAGGAAGATACCTACAAATTTTAAACTTAACTCTAGGTCAGTTGACATTACTTAAGGGGATGATAATAGAAGTAAGTTGTTTGCATGGGTAATTTACAAGTAGATTTGTTTTAGAGCGTACATCATCTGCACAATTAGGAAAGAAGGAGAGGGAAAAGACAAAGGCGAAGAAAGAAATACAAAGCAGGAAAACGCTTTGTCGGTGTTTGTATGTGTGGGTTGTGTTTGTGTGTTGTTCCAGTGGGCTGATTGAACAAAAAAATAGGCTCCAAATGCGAAAAACACTTCGCTGGACATGTTTGTGTACGAGGGTTGTGTTTGTGTGTTGTTCTGGTGGGCTGGTTTTGCGAAGGTTTTGTAGCTCATTTATTCAATTAAAAGTGTTGAAAATGTGACCAAAACTGTCATGTTTTGATTTTGTTAGTTGAAAAAGCATTTTATTCAAACTCATTTAGTTTGTTTTTAGTCATGTAGATGTAATACTTGTACTTGACCTCATGACCTAATATTTATTTTATGCTTAGTTTATTTTAGCATTAGGGTACAAAATTATATTCAATTTACTGCCCTGTCAGTCAAAAGTACACCGTATGCAGTAGATAATTACTGGTAGGTACACCTACTAAGCTAAACTTAAATTTACAGCCTGCTCAGTCTAAATTAGAGTGTACTTAGTACTTAGTGCAGGAAAGTACTTTAGTTATGGGAAAGAAGAAGGTACTAAGCTGAGCTGCACATGCTACTCCTGAGATACCACTGATCCTGACATCTTCTGCTTTCCGGACCTGTCTGATCCATCCTCATGTCCTACTTCTGGTTGGAATACATTTGCTCCTGTTGAGAATGGCACCATATGAACTGCCTCAACATACACCTGGAACTGTGAAGACGGCGTTGGACTGCTGTTGACATGAGCGGTTCTGCTACAAAGGCATACGACTTAAATTACCAAGAACAGTCTTACACTCAAATCTCCCCCATACTTTATGTTAAATTATATTTAATTACGTAACTGTACTTTTTTTGACCCTATTACAGAAGTGTGTTAATTGTAATCGCACTATCCAGTGCCACCCAAATGAGGATGGGTTCCCTTTTGAGGCTGGTTCCTCTCAAGGTTTCTTCCTCTTGTCGTCTCAGGGAGTTTTTCCTCGCCACTATCGCCACAGGCTTCCTCATTAGGGATATATCTATATCTATCTATCGATCGATAGATAGATAAATTTATTGATTCAAACGTTTATATTCAGAATTCTTATACTTCTGTGAAGCTGCTTTGTGACAATGTCTGTTGTTAAAAGCGCTATACAAATACAATTGAATTGAACTGAATTGAACTAAGCTACATTTCAATTTGCAGCTCACGCAGCCTATGATACTTAAGAGAAAGTTACTGGATAGTGCAAGGTACTAAGCTATACACTATAAGCTGTTTAGAAGGCATTTGTAAAATGTTTGTAAAGTACTCATAGTAACCACTCACGTCTACCATCATACCCTAAATTAATATTAAGTAACCTGTAATTACGTTTAGATTATACCAAATCTGTGTTCCTTATTTGTAAAATGTTTGTAGACTATCCAGTAATAACCATATATATACACTGCTCACAAAAATTAAAGGAACACTTTAAAGAAACACATTAGATACATCAGATCTCAATATGAAG
>JAQQZU010000002.1:4303558-4318988 GCA_030068025.1 Parauchenoglanis punctatus | reverse complement strand
GAGGAGATTTATGGATGTGGTGAGAGAGGACATGCAGGTAGTCGGTGTAACAGAGCAAGATGCGGAGGACAGGAAAAGGTGGAAAGAGATGATCTGCTGTGGCGACCCCTAACGAGAGTAGCCGAAAGATGATAATGATGATGTAGGATTGGACCACCTGAATGCCCCTCTCTTACCCCTCCCTTTTCAAGCATGTATCAGAGCGTGTGGTGGCCGTTAGGTGCCCGTAGCATACTTACAATTACTTACATACACACTCCTTTGCTTTTTCTGTGGTAAATAATAAGTATGTTCCTCCATGTTTCAAAATTTGGCTTCTCAAACTTATTAGCCAGCACCAGCAAACACTGATACCTCTTATTTCTTCTTCCATGTGTTCCATTCTTCTTTTTTTAGGTTTCCTTTCCCGTTACCACTTGTAAAAATGTACTTGTAAACTTGGAAGATGCTCTCTGGAGGTTTGTCCTTTCTGGGCTACTGTAGCGGTGCAACATGGAGGCTCTGTAGAGGTGGACCCGCTCCCTATGTAGATATAAAGGGCTCATTCTAAGCTTACGAAAACACAACGATTCATAGTTACAGGTAATTAAACACTAATGAAAACATACTTTTGAGTTCCATAAGTATATTATGGAATATATACTCCATTTCTGCTAATAGATAATGTGAAAATCCTACATAGTGAACCTTTAAATCAATTTCCTGTGAACTCCAGTCAGGTCTGAATACAGATGTGTAGAATTTTTGGTAATCAAATTTTGTATATTTAACTCAGCTCTGAATTTAGTGAATAGGATCCCTGGGATGAATAGGATAGTCTATATAATTACAATCTTGGTTTTTATTCAGCTTCCTGCTGCAGTGTAAGCTCTACTTTAATAAACGTCTACTTAAAGGTTATGAGATTACGTCCGTCAAATGAAATAAAAATGGAAATTGGGTCCATTATTTAGGAAACTTGTGAATACACCAGTAATTAAAAACAATCAGATTATCTACACCGTGATCTCGGTCTCTCCAGTGCTCAGATGACATAGAAAATAAGCACATGTTCACAATATTCCTCAGCTCCTGGTTGTCGTGGTGCATTATTTAGGGACATGCTGGCGGGAGGCCTCGGCACTCTTCCTGGCTCTCTTTACAAAAGGGGCAACACATGTCATCCTAATTCACTTTTCCTTCCCCGCATACAAAAACAATGGCCTGACAACAGCCTCCTGAGGATGGCTAATTTGTTTTTCAGCCAATTAAAATGATCTTATTGTTAAACCCACTTTGGTTTGCACAAGTGTTCAGGTTGATAATAGTGAGAGGCTGAAAGCGTGGTGTGAGATCGCCACGCGCCGAACATATGCTGATCACTACTGGAGGAATTTATGAGACAAAACAGTGCTTCAGAAAACTTTTCAGTTGCTGCCTGAGACAAAATAAACTCATATTTGGTTTTTTGTTTCGAGGCACAATCAGTATTCACATCTGTTCTTCAAAAATGAGTCTCTAGTTTATTTCCAAAACATGCCAGATGTAACTTTCGGTCATGTTATGTGCTTTTAGTGAGGAGTTAAGACTGAAATTGCACACGTTTCCAGACCTGAGACGAATCCAAACAAAACAGGGGCATGCCTCAGTTATGTGTCATTATGTGATTTATTTAATGAGCAAGACTTAAAGTGAGCTTTACTGCTTGGTTAGATTATCAATTAAACCCGGGGTGCATTTTCTTTGCAGAAAAGCGAAAATGAACCCAAATATATACATTTATTTTGATTCTCTCATTTTTCTGTCATATTCTCAGCATTTTTATAATCTCACAGGCTATTTTAATAAGAAAACAAGGTTAAGCACCTGTGTTTCTCCATGTAAATACTGACTTGTCAAGTAAATTGTGTTTTTAGTAATAGAACCGCATGCTAATGGCTCACTACGTGTACAAATTATGACTGATTTTATTATGCAGCAACATGTTCATATAGGGGGCTGAAAAAATACTATATTTCCCTTTTTTTTCTTTTTTAGAAAATGCTTTAAATCCCAGCAGCATCTGAGAACTTTAATCTGCTAATACGTTCACACCAACTGCATCAGTGGAAAACTATTTGCTAAGGAATTACTGGATCTTTAGATGATTTTGAGATCATATTTTGAGAGCGCAGCTTGGAAGTAGCATTCTGTGCTTGTGAGAATTGTAAATACCATAAACCTAACCACTGAATTTAAATCTCTCTGCTTAACAGAGTGGACTATTGCTATCCTAACAGCTTTAATATTGTTAACTCTTCTGCGTATAGATGGATCTTTTACAGAATTGCTGTATTATGCTACAAGCTTAAACTGATTTCTGATCCTTTCCATCGCTAATGTCTTGCATTGACTTTTATTTGAAGTAACATAAGACACAAACATAAAACTAAAACCAAACTATAAGCATGAACTTCGATCCTAAACATGTAAGAAATGTTAGCGCAGACAATCACAACAGAAGACTGACAAGGAAACACAAAGAAACCGGAATGTGAATAGAGGTGCTAATAAGAAGAACAGGGTGTGAGTGATCACGGACACGTGACGACGTGTCGGGGCTACTGGGGAGCGTAGTCCTGACACGCATGGCCAACACAACAAGTTTAAGGAAAAACACTACAGGTAGAAAGCACTAACATAACTCTAGTAATAAACATATTGAAACTCAGTAGGAAAATGTTACTTCACTGTTTTATCCTCTTGCAACCAACACGTTATTTGAAACGTGTCAATTTTGATGAAGGTCTGTTTTTTTAAGGTCTGTCTACTTGGAACATTCACATCATGTCATATAGCCTTTAAAACCTACTGCATGTGTCATTAAGATATAAAGATATTAAGATATTAAAATTGAATTTCTCACTAAGATATATAACTCATTTTCCTTTATAAACCTATTAAACCTTTAAATGGGAATAAAGCACCTAGAGTGGGAACTCGTTAAACCACATCATATTTTTAAAATCATTTTGTCAAAAATCTATCTGTCTACCTGTCCACCTACCTACCGACCAACCTACCTACCTACTGACCAATCTACTGACCAACCTACCTACCCATCTACTGAACCTACTTACCTACCTGCCTACCAAACCTTCCTACCAACCAATCTACCAACCACTCTACTTACCTACCTATCAAACCTTCCTATCTACCAACCGAACCTACCTACCTATCTACAAAACCTACCTACCTACCAAATCTAGAATTTCTGAAATTTGACATGATCATAGGCTTATTAGAAGGCTTAAATTGTTGATAATTGTTGGCTTTAGAGCACATTACATACTATTTTGTAGCTAAAAATGCCCTATATATATTTTTTTTTTGCTTCCTCAGTTAAACAATAAAAAAAAAAATGATATTTTTCATGGTGCTTGCTTGATTATACAAAAACAAACAAACAAAAAAAAAGATGATATTTCATCATGATTATTCTAATAATTTTCCATTAAAGTCTTTCCCTTGAGAGCGCCTTTGCTGTGACATGTACTATATTGTAATTCAATGCAAATTATACAAAGCCTTATTTCAATAAATAAATTTACATTTTTTGAAAAAGTTCCACTACAAAAATGCTTTACGTAAGAATATCAGCAATCAACTGCCATAGACTGACTGTGATAGTGTTTTTTTAATTACCCTAGTCACCTGTAGTCTCTGTAACTCAGTATTTTGTATTTCGGATACATTTCTCATTTCCAAGTTATCAATCAATGGTATGCAGATTGTTGTAGCATCCACACTTATATAGGATTCTAACATTTCCTAGGTTTGACATCTACCAGCTTGTTCTATGATGCTTTTTATCCTGTGATAAATCTTTCTCCTGTATTTTGAACAGCTCTGGGCCTTGACTGACTAATTTTTAGAAGAGCGTTAGCACTTTTGCTGATGCAGCCAACTTTATCTGATTCACATCTGTTACACTGCCACGAAATGGCAATCTTGTATAAATAAATTGCACTTTTCAGGAGACATTTTTTTTCAGACAGGAGTCATTATCACATCCTTGTTTAGATCGCTTTCTGTTACGACAACTGTACTTTAAATCGGATGTGAGGTGCGGTGTTGTGAAAAGTCTAACAGGACAGCTTAATGAATCTGCTAGGTTTCAGCTGGATGTCAGACGAAGGTGTGACAACACAACGTAGGCTGCCTAAACATGCTGCTGAATTTCTTCGCTCCACTGGATTTCCCATTTCAAGGAAAATTGGTGACTTTGATGATAACTAACTTCTAAGCATATTGGATTTGCAGTTTTAAATTGACTATTAAAAGTCAAAAGTCTTCAACTTCCTGTTTAACTCATTCCTGGGCTTGAATATCCACACAAAATGTCGCCAAATATTCTTTATCAGAAGCGTTGTTGTGTCTTGATCTCCAATCTATTTATCACCATGGATTATAGCCACAATTCTAAACTTCTAGTGTTTTCTTTATTTTATTTTATCACACGGCTCATTTGAATACTCGATTCTGATTGGTCATTTCAGCATTCCATGGTCTGTTGTTTCTGAATTACAGCCTGTTTACAGAACATTGTTATGGACCACATAATTAGTGTAAGCAATAAAATAATTTTTAAATCTATAAAATTGTTTTCAAATCAATAGAAATATTTTTTTTAATCAATATTTTGTATCAGCCTATTGATTTCTTTAGTAAGTAGCCATGTAATAAGTGGGATAATGTACAGCAAGCCAATCATTATTGCGAAATAAACCCCTTTATGGTGATTCAATACCCTTCCGCTTCATATCAGGGTCCTGCATCATTCTGCCTGGGATTATTTCACAACAATGACTGGCTCGTTGTTCATTATCCCTTACTTAGACATGATTCCAGGCCCAGTCTTGTTGAGGTTACACTATGGGCCAAAAATGACACTTTAGCCACATTAAGGAACAGTGTGTTGGAGGAATTCTTGTTTCTTGATTAGTCAGAAGCTTAAGCTGAAAGTTTTTCTATACCAACCTGTAGCCAAGGTCTTCATGAATGACAGGTTTGCACTTTGTTATTTATTGGTAACATGACAAGGTGATTTTTTTGTATGTCATTCTTTAAAGCTCCACTATGTAGGCTTCAACCACCTGAACGCCCGTCCCTTATAAGCGTGTATAAGAATCTACGGTGACAATCATGTGCCTGTAGCTTACATTCACACTCCCTTGCTTTTTCCATGCTAAATAATAAGTATGATCCTCCATTTTTCAACATTTGCCATCTCACACTTGTCAGCCAGCACCAGCTAACATTGACTCTTCTTTCTTCTTCCTTGTCTTCCTTTCTTGCTCTTTGTTGTCCTTTGTTCCAGTGCTTTCTTCCAGATTCATGCTGCCACTTGTAAAAACGCAAAACGCAGAAGGCGCTCTCTAGAGGTTTGTCCGTTCTGGGCTACTGTAGCGGCGCAACACTCTACTCCGTAGAGGTGGACCCGCTCCTTATGTAGATATAAAGGGCTCATTCTAAGCTTACGAAAACACAATGATTTGTAGGTAAAGGTAAATATACTATTTCTATTTCTGCTAATAGATGGCCATGAATCCTACATAGTGGATCTTTAATGAATAAAAATGGTCAAAACTGGCAAATTGCTGTTGAGTTGCTGAGCAAATTGTTGAAACACTTTGAGATATGCTGTTGTTTGAAAATAATCTTCAGCATGGCAGTAAAATTTTCAAACAAATCAACCATTGCACATTATTTTTATATCCATTTATGATAATACAAGGATACTACCATGCAAGCCTCTTTGCAAGTTGTTGCTATAGAAATGATAACATATTCAAATCAATGCATTAATATAAAGCTGTTCATTTCCTTACAACCGGCACAGCTGTCAGAGCTGCTGTTATAGAAAATTAATCAACACCTTCTGCCTAATCAGAATTGAGAAATCAACCGCGTTGTCATATTAATTGCGATAGGGTATTTCAGTAGGAGTGTGTATGTGAGTAAATGGATCCGTATGTGTTTTTTTTACATACCATTCACCTGCAAGGTGTGTGTCTGGAAAAGCTGCTCATATCCGTCAGCATGGCAGGTGTAGTTTCCCATGTGAGTGGTGGTCACCTTGGTGATGTACAGACTTCCATCATCGCCAAAATCCTTAGGAAATAAACAGACGGATCTAATTGTCATTCAGCAAATGTGATGCTGAAAGACTTTTAAAAAATCAGGAATGAAATGAGCATGCTAGCAGCGCAGACTCTCACAACACTTGAATCACAATAAGGCAAATTAAATTAATTGGCTGAATTAAAAAAAACACAGGCTACATCAGGATAAATCAGGAAAGAGAAGAGCAGGAGCTTTATAAAGCTGATATTGAGAATAGTTCAATGCTGTTTGTTACAAATTTGTACAAATACAAATTACACACACATATATATTCAGCGAGAGAGAGAGAGAGAGAGAGAGAGAGAGAGAGAGAAAGGATATGGCCCTTCAATCATATTTTGCTTTATTTTTTAGTCTCAGCACTGTATGAGGAAGAGAGGGCAAGGCAAGGTTCAGTGTTGATAAGAAGATGACAGCTGTCATCATCTGAGCAGGAATTATATCTTTTGGAAAAGGTTTGGTGCTGTACAATCTGTTCCTTTTGTGATGAAAAACAAAGCGTTTGACAGTGAAGCAGCAACAAAAGTGCACACCATCACAAAACCAATAGATAAGCTTTCAGAAGATATTAAATGCCCCCCCCAGAAAAAAAAATATCCATGTCCATGAAACATGAGACAAAGGCTAAAGAGACAAAGACCTTTAAAGCTAGGTGTGAATCTGCGATTAAAAGATGATATACCTCAGCGCTGTTGAATTCTCGATTCTGATTGGTTAGAAAGTGTAAAGAGGCGTGTAATTGGTAACATGGTGATGCTTTTATATAATATAAAACCACTAAGCCTAAAATCTTTCTTATTCAATTGGCAGATCATTTTGCTTCTAGAAATAAATGATAAAATAAGCTAAATATAAGCAAACATGCAAAATTGTCTCCCAATAGAAGAAGCCAGTTCCACGCTGTCGGGTAAGCAGGCAGGCAGCGGATGTAAAAGCAGGGAAGTTTCTTTAAGCAGGCAAACAAAGACCAAAACGTTAGGCAAAAGGTACGTTTAAGTACAGGCAATGGTCAAAACACTTGGCAAACAGGTATATCAAAGGTAAAGCTATAGTAAGCCCCAAAACAGCCAGAAACCAGGTAAACAAGAGCATGAACAAAAGGCCTGTTGTAAACTGTGAAGAGATTAACACTTAGGATGAACAAAGGAAGAAAGGGAAATTAAATAGCGTGACTGTGATTACAACTGAACTCAAAACAGGTGCAAACAATTAATAATCAGGGGACTGAGTGAGGAAGTGCAATAAAGGGCTGGGGGTTGCAGTCCTCAGAGGCCATGTTTGGAGGCCAAACAGAGTCAGGAGAGTGCTGAGACATGGAGAGAGGTAGCAGAGGTGATGTGACACAAACATACACACATATATAAGCTTGAAATGGTCTATTAAGTAATTTTTTGGAAAAGTAACGTTTTGGAAACAGCATGCCCCGAAGTTTCAGCACAACAGAATATGAAACGTGACTGTGATGACAAACAGGATGAAAAAGCGAATTAAACAAAATGCTAATTAATTGTCAAGTCCAGCATGCCAAAAAACAAGAATACATGCTGTCACTGAGATCACAGTTCCACATAGCCACTGACGGCCACTCGGCCATTTCTCTGAAAACTGTTATTCCATTCTCGCTTGATTCTCCTAATGTTTATTTTCCTTGCTGTTGTGGTTAATTGGTCAAGTAAAAGCTCCCTATAACAACTTGTGTCCCAGAAGGATCAGGGCCGTCAAAAACTCCACATGTAAGCAGGATTTATGTGCAGAGTATAATATTTATACAAACCTAAACAGAGAATAATGACCATAGTTCTGTAATGTGGACCCACGTGCAGGGGCGTGATTTATTATTAGCCTTATTTCAAATTAATGACTGGAAAAGCAATATCATTATGTAATACGTACGACTCACAAACACCTTCAAACAAATGGTTTAAATAAAGTAAGAGGAATGAAGAACAAGAGGAACCAATCTGGTAATTGTATCAGGAAGCTATGACCAAATATGGAAAGTGTGTCTTTTATTATAGCAGCCCTTTGAACATGGTGTTTACATAAAGGTACTGTACTCGCTGTGGTCTCCCGAAGAAAACGGGGGATAGGATAAGTGACATGTTTAAAGTGCTGGTTCAATAAAATCACACTGCTTGCTTGAGAAACATAGAGAGTGACGGTTTTTCATAGTCATAGACAGAACTACTGAGTAGCAACGTCAAATAAAAAAGAAACCACTACAAGTGACAAAAACTATAGCCATATGCAAATTTTACATATCATTAGGACAAACTAAAGAATTTACAGCAACAACAGATGTAGTGTTGGGTTTCAAAGATGTTTCTTTATTACCAAAAGTAATAAAATGTTCAGAATGTTATTAATAGAAATTAACAATATTTATTAATAGAGGATCAAGGAAAAAAAAGTGAATTAAAATGAGCATTTCTTGATATGATGTTCATTTTTTGATATGATATATCAGATCATAGCATATAGAATAGCATACGATATAGATATTCTGCATCGATCTGTAGGCCTTAGAAGCTCATCATCAATTGCATCCACTAAAAAGGTTTTTGAGTGACTTGTAATATTTGCTTAATGTTTTAAAGGATTGTTGTGTTCGTGCAGGTATGTCCATAACTTTTATTGATAAATTGTGAAATAGAGATATATTTTTTTCTATTCAAAAGCATGGGAAAGTCAAATTTTCATTTACAACTGTATGTATGAAATATAGTACACTTTTATGTTTACTGTGTTTCTTACTCGGAGCAGTATAGGAATTGATGGTTTGCTTATTTCATCATCTTAAATGTCAAAAAAAGGTGAAAAAGCACACTCTGGTTTCCTCTCTTTCCTTCCCAGAGCTACACTGGGGGACTTAAGGATTCAAGTGAATATAACCACAGAAAAGTTAAACTGACTGTATATTAATAGGCAATAATCTCTCTGAAGACCCAAATTTGCCCCTGGCTGCCCTCTCTGCTCTCTCCTCTTTCCTCTCTCCTAAACAGTGCTGAAAAAAGCAATACGCTGCTCAGGTAAAACTCTATTAACTCCCATAAAGCAGAAGCGTATAGGAGAAAATAAAGCCCCCGACACAGGCATCTATTCTGACCTGCAATCACCCAGACCTCAGTTAAATCCCAAAATCTTAATGTAATGTCAGATCAGCTTTAGGGCTTTGAGATTGTGGTGGACTGAAGGCATGCAGACATCAAGACCTTGGGCAAGGAAACCTACCTGTGGAGGGATCTGGCAGGAAGAATAGCGGTAGAGAAAACAGATCAGAGATTATATTTACTTCAGTGTTATAGAGCTCAGAGTACACTTACTGCATTGGTGTTTCTAATAAACTAAAACTCAAAGGGGTTTGAAAATCTGCTATATATCTTTTAGACCATAACACTTTTGAAATCTTGATTCTGATTGTTCTATATTAAGGCACTTATTCTAATATCACACCTATAGTAATAACTCCTTCACAGGGATTCGTAGAGTGCGTGCTGCATGGGTTCCCTCAGGGTGCTCTGGTTTCCTCCCACAGCCCAAAGACATGCCGATTAGGTCAACAGGCTGGTCTAAATCGCCCATAGGTGTGAATGTGAGTGTGAATGGTTGTTTGTCTCTGTGTTTGCCTTTGTGATAGATTGACGACCTGTCCAGGATGTACACCCCCCCCTCCCCCCCGCCCAAAGTCAGCTGGGATTGGCTCCCTGAGACCCTTAACGGATAAGCGGTATGGATAATGGTTGGACGGATGGATGGATTTGATGCTTTCTGTAAGAAGATTTATTTATTTTATTTAACATTTAAGGATGGAGTCTCCAGTTTCACAATGGTCAGTACGTTTTCCGATTGAGAAATTTGAGAATTTGCACTTTTGTGATTTCTCAGTACCATGACAAGCTGTGTTTTTTTGTATTACTAACGTTAAGAGAGAGAAAAAGAGAGGATAGTGAAGGTTTGACCGCTTATAGGTGTTATAATGTAAGTGATAAGAGGAATTAACTTGTTTTATTAAAAAGTATTATATGTCATTCAAAGTTGTAATAGTTGGAAATGATTGGTAATCTCATTAGTAATCTCGCCAGTAATCATCAATCATTGGTAACTGATTAAATCCAGGTTTTCAGCTCCTGACCGTGATTGGCTGAACTTAACCCTGTATATATGTGTATAAACAAGCGAATTCAAATGATTATGAAATGTAGAATTGCCAGCATTGTCATTTGCCTTTAATTAATACAAATCCTTGGAAATCTTTCAAAACATTTTGCCTAAAGATGAATTGCTGTCACCGTAGCTGAGGTATTAAGATGTGTATTTCATCATTTATGTTGTTGCATATCCAGCTCTTGTGCAAAGGTTGTCCAGAAGAAGTAACAGAAGAGTTTCACAGGTTCACACTTTTCCCTTGACAGTTGCGGCTGCACCCAGTGATGCAACACATGGCAAGATTTCATTTTCACATTTAATGTGCCTAAGCGGCTTTCGCTTCAAATCCTGCACAGGTTGATCTGAAAATCCACTCATTTATTGAACTGATGAAGTTGCTAGAGGCTTGCAAACACTTTCCTGCTTTTCGTTACTGAGGACTGGATCAACAATAAAAGGCAGAATCATGAGATTCAGGAAATAAATGCAGGAAGTGAAAGACTAATACTTTGTAGTAACTGTAATATAACAGGGATATCAGGATGAGCTCAATTAAATTACATTTCTCTAGTTGCATTGTCTCATGAGGCTTTGAAATTAAAGGCGTAGTTTGTAATTTTTAGAAACCGTTTGCTGCTTATGAGGAATTGGGGATTCATCACATAGCATTATCATAAATAGGTTTTTTTTCTACTATATACTATTTGGACAGATCCAGACAGGACTAATATCCTAGATATCCATGCAAGGTGTATGAAATTCTATGATATTGAAGGTCTGGAAACATGTCGAAACATTACATATGACACCTTTAAAACTGTTTACATTACATTAATACATTAATCTTTTGCCATTGACACACACTCCCAAAGAGAAAAGTTGGAAGCTAGAGGGTTCATCTTTAGTCCTAGTAGGTTTGTTCTTTTGAAGAAATCCTTTTTTTAAACCATCCAGAGACCCTGAGGAACCTTTTTTTTCTTTGAGATTGTACTGTATACGGGACTTTAATAGAAAATACCAATAACAAGAAAAATGCATTCAAGGTAGGACTTTATTGCAAGCAAAACGGGCCTTGGCCTCGGGAAAAAAATGAGTTTGTAAGAATATCTGATAATTGAGTGTGTGTTTGGTATAGAAGCAAGATGCACAGAGCCTGACCTTCGTGTTTGCTGTAAAGCTCGCGTAACATAAAGTGCTGGAAAAAGCAACAAACTTTCATATACTTTTCTCCTCAGAGACTGACAAGACTGATCCCGGACCAGGTCAGGACTGATTTTTTAGCTTTGCACTTCCAAGTCTGAGTGTGTGATGATTATTTATGTTGATTAATTAAAGTCTAAGGTGGTAGAAAAACACACTACATGTGCATAATTATGGAACATGCGTGAGTATGTGTGTGTTTTCTGTATGTGAAACACGATGTTGTTCTCCAGAAGCATAAACCCAATGTGACAAACAAAGATCTCTTTTACAGATTTGACCTTTTGTCTTTGGGAGTGTATGTGAATGGTAACGGATCATGGCTTAATCATTGAGTCTCCATATTAAAAGTAAACATTTTAAAGGTGCAGTCTGTAATAATCCTGTGCTGTGCTGTAACATAAGTGATAACAAGAAATAATTTGTTTGGTGCATGCACCACAAAATTAAATGTATCTGTAACTGGATAAAAAAAAATATGTGCTGTTTTTTAATTAATATTTGAAAATGGGTGTTCACAAATTGCTGTGACATAAAACAATTGGGGATATGTAGTTTTTGGAAAATAATCTGTTAGCCTGTTGTTGATTATTTTCCAATAATATCATCCACCAAGGTGTTTTATTCCTTCCTTCATTCCTTCCTAAACCCCTTCTTCTGCCATGACACAGATATGCAAATGTGCTTCAATGTATTTTAACATTAAAAAGTTCAGCGCGGAAGCATGAACGTTCAAATAATCATGAACTTCTCACTCACTCCTCAGCACTGGTTTAGCTGCACGGGCATCTAACTCGTGATTGTAGTGGAACACACACACACACACACACACACACACACACACAGCACACAGCACACATAACGGCCAGAAATGCAAAGAAACAGCACGTAGCGATTCCTTTTGCAGTGGATTTGAGGACAGATGTGCCTTTCAGTCCTCACTGCAGTTCTTTATAGCTCCTAGCAAGTATTACTTATTTACTTTCCTTATCCCCCCCTTTTTTTTTGCTCTAAGCACCCTCCTCAGTTCCCGTGATTGCTTTGGCAGTCTAACTCACACAGACTGAAAGGCTGCCAGACCTCAAAGCTACTCTACTCTCCTTAAGCACTTCCTGTTTGGCTCATAATAAAGTGTTACTTTTGAGTCAGAGCCATGATGAGTTATGTAGCTCCTACAGCTATCCAACTCCGAAGTGTTCAAAAGAAAAAGTAGCACAAAACTAGCAGCCTAATAATGTGGGAATTGCATGACCACATGATAGCACGACTGGGAAAAAAAACCCTCCTCATACATAAATATAGCCACATTGAGGCCAATGTGAATGAAATTGATGAAAGAATTTGATTGGATAATTAGTTAAAGGATTTGTGAAATAAAAGAATAACACTGTAAAATCAGGGATCTGTTTAAAGTCTTCACATCTCATTTTTAAACAATTTGAACATAAGCCATTTGAGAAATAGTTTGCCTTTTATGACTTACCATGCTCATGAAATAAATGTAACGTCTCCTTGTCTACCAAAACAATTGTGCTTGCAAATCACACAGTAACGCGATGCGGAAACTCGAGTATTTTCAAAAAGTCTATGTAGTCAATGGTGCATTATCAATTTACAGCCTAAAGGCTTTTCATGTTTGAAAATATCTGTATTACTATAAGATCATGTGCAGCAAAGACTATGAGAAATATTAGGCGTATTTCATGAGCCAGATACAGTATGTCTAATGAAATAGACTTTTGAGATTTGAAACGCACAAACTTAAAGCCTGAACCGCTAAAATTATCTATTAAATATCGATCTGATTCAAATTGCATAGTGGTAGAGATGAACAAAAAAAAAAAATTTGCGAAGAAATAAAAGTTTGTTTTTTTTTCACCAAAAGTTAGTCTGTCTGATAGTAATAATAATAGTAATAATAAAAACTTGTGACCACAAAAGTAGTCCATCTGGTCAAAAAATTAAAAGTTGTTTTATTGGATATTCTAAATATATACATTTAAAATAAGGGGTAATTTTCTATATAGTCAAATATATATCATTTGCTATATTAGGTGCAGCCAAATCAAAAATTATTGAAAATGAGCTATAAACATTGTTGTTTAAATTAAAATGCACAGTTCACATTTATTTGGCTTATAAAGTCATATTTCTAGGTTGCTTTAATGTCTAATATTTTGGGATAGAGTATAGATTAAGGATGGGTCATTGTTCAACACACTCTTGTTACAAATTGCTAGATCCAAGTATGAACTTTTGCAACACTAGACTCATTTTGTACTGACCCGCCATAAATATAATCACCAAAACATATTCTTTTTGTCAGTTTTATATCAAGAGAGAGAGTAATGGTGCGATCTGGTGTCTGGTGATTGAACGACTGTTAATAGCTGTTATAATAAATGCCTAAAGCCTACATAACGATGTCTAAAATCATGTGATTTATCAAACCAACATGGAAATGTTATTATTTTGGCTATTTTCTAACCTTGCGTTAACTGTATGTCCACTAAGTCCATGTTGCGTAATGAGCCAGTTTAACAAATGTCTGACGTCTACTTAACAATGTATAAAATATTGCTATCTGAGTGTGATTTACCAAAACAATGTGGAAATGAATGTTTTTATTTTGACTACTTTTAAACCTTGCCTTGGTTGTCTGCCAACTAAGAGTTGAAGAGTTTGTGTTAAGAGCCAGTATAACAAACGCTTAAAGTCGGCCTAAAGATCTAAAACCTTACGAGCTAACAAGTTTATCAAAACAACTTGGAAAGGTTTTTATTTTGACTACATACTAACCTGGCTGTCTTTCCACAAAGATCACGTTTACAACTTCTACAGCAAAAGCCTAAAGTTTACCTAAAGATGTCTAAAATCTTGCTAGATAGGAGTGATTTACCAAAACAACATGGAAATGTTTCTTATTTTGACTACTTACTAGGTTTCAGGTGGTGTTAGGAACAAGTTTAACAAACATGTAAATCTGCGTAAAGTTATCTCCAGTTTGCTAGCTAAATGCGATTTCCTCACGCAGTGGATATCATGATTTGATCAAGTTGTTGGAGAGCTACATCCTGAAGAAAAACAGAAAAACACTCTGTACGGATGACAACAGACAAAGTTTAAAGACCATAAAAAGAAATGTATTCAACAGAACAGGACTGGCTAAATGAATCCGAGGTAATTTAACCACGCATGAACAGAGACGAGGACGAGCCTTGTGTGTAAACACCCCGACTTTTACCTCAGGTCACCTCAGCCAGAGACTGCTAGAAGACGAGCTGTAAGACTTTTTCAAAATCTAGAAATGTTTCTTCTTCAAATAATATGCCTTTACTTCGCTTACTTAATGTTCACTTACAGCACGATGGATATAGCCGAGGTGCTATATGTGATAAATTTGGTATCAAAATGTAGGATTGCAGCTCAGAGACCTGAGGCGTGACTCCGACTTGTATAAAGTGACTTGTGAACATCTCTGACTCACTGTACGTGCACATCCCACTGGCATTATGCGCATTTTGGCTGCTGTTTGTGCGTGTGTTGAGCCTCAGGCATCGAGAAATGCTGATTTACTGTGTAGTTTATAATCCTTCTCTTTGGGTTTTCCCCTTAAAGCACTGACCTTTAGTTTTTTGGAATATTTTTTATTTTTTTATTTATTTATTTCACAAGCTTAAACCACTGCAGTGTTGAATACGTTATTCTGATTGGTCAGAAAGTGTTGATTAATTTTCTATTACAGGAGTCTAACAGAAGTTCTGGCTGCAAGGCAATTCACAGGTTTATATTAATGTGTGGGCTGTTTAGTGGTGGTGCGGTGGTTAGCACTGTCGCCTCCCAGCAAGAAGGTCCTGGGTTCTATCCCCGGGTCACCCAGGGTGCCTTTCTGTGTGGAGTTTGCATGTTCTCCCCGTGCATGCGTGGGTTTCCTCCGGGT
>JAQQZU010000002.1:4274785-4285005 GCA_030068025.1 Parauchenoglanis punctatus | reverse complement strand
GTTTCCTCCCACAGTCCAAAGACATGCAGATTAGGTCAACTGGCTACTCTAAACTGCCCATAGGTGTGAATGCGAGCATGTGTGGCTGTTTGTTTGGTCATTGTTGATTTATTTGATACAATAAAATTGTGCATTTAACTACAAACCTTATTAGTTGTTTTTCAGTTTTTTTCATATCACGTAGGTACTCATAATACTCGGTATTGGTATCAAAGAGAAAAAATTCTGATATCAAGACAACCCTGGTTTACTATTCTCTCCCACTTTTTCCTCTTTCTCTTTTCATGACTCTCATGTGCAACCTCTCGCTCCTCCTGAAGCCCAAGGGAGGCTGAGACTCTGCAAACCGAACCATTTCATGCCCTCATGGTCTGTCACTCTCCATCATGGGCTGGAATCAATAGCTAGAACACTGACTTCGAGTCCCAAACAGCGGTGTGTGTGCTCCACCACGCCATACCACCTTCATCCAGTCACTTCACAAACCTCACCGGATCGATCTCGATCACCTTTACACCACATGTTCGCTTCATCTTCATATCGCTCTATCCGCTCAGATTAAATGCAGAGTAAATATGATGCTTAATGTACTTTGTGGGGAAACAGGGATCCGTGCGAAAAAAGAAAAACGTTTGGCTTTCCTACTATAGTTTATTACACGATTAAAATGCAGTTAAATGTTGGCAGATTTACAGAACACTGCTGGGAAAACTGATTATACTGAGAGGATTTTTTGTGTGTCTGCGTGTTTGGAAGGGTGTAACGCATGAATTATTCATGGTATCTTCCCAGATAGCAGATCACACTTGAATATTTTACAAAATCAGGCAAAATGGTAAGACTTCAGAAATTCTTGATTATGCGGAGATAAATACACACATGGTCATCCAAATTAACATATTAGATATGTTGTATTTTGGGCTCAAACCTGTATATCTCTTTTCTCCCACCGGGCTAGTTAAATAACACTTGTCATCATCATACACCTGGACACACTTTGTCAATACGATGAAGCATAAAGGAAGAAAAAAATTAGCATAGCGGGTGAAGCTCAAACCAAATACTGTGTAAGATTTGAATGAATTGTAAAGATGGAGATCAGTTTTATGGTATATCACATGAACTATCCATACCTTGATTAATTTCTTCTGTTCATTTTCCGTCACATAACGATATCCCTGAGCGCTTTATAGTGTTAGAGAGTTTTTTCTGAGTGACCCAAATAAAGAAGAGGGTGCCAATACTTTCAGCTGTGTGAAAGAGATATTTCTGAGTGCAAAAATTCATCAGGTCAAATGATATTGTGTCACGCCTCTACTTAATCTACATCATAAATGGCTTTCTAGCCGGGACATAGTGCACTATATTCAGTCTGAAAAGGCACTATGTTGTACACTATGCAGTGAGCACATGTAGTGAATAGGAGGTCATTTGCAGTTTGGCCTAACTTTAGAGTTATGACTGTATATTAATTGTGGGTAGTGTGAAAAATCAGTAAGATGATACAATTGGAAAATACATGAAAGAAAATAAGCAAAACAAACAAATAAACAATGAGAATTGGTCTCATGGTTGCCATTTTTGCCATTAATACTTAATAATTTTCATGGTTAAACCATTAAACCAGCTCCCTTTAGGATGTGTCCATTTTCTTCCATTCCCTGGTTTTCTAACTTAGGTGAAGGCATGAGATGATACTTTCTATCTAGGCAATACTTGGATCACTTGGTGATAGAAATACCAACAAAATGTGAGATAGGGTGGAGAAGTCCTACATGGTTTCATCTACTTCTTTCAAATCCACACCCAACCATGGCCTGATGGCTTCCTTCAAGTCCTGTTGGAAATATCGTTACGACCAGGTAAATGCGTTTGAACGCCGCCGCTATGTCGTAATTACAACCAGACTTTACCAGTTGGAAGTCTCTCCTTAACAGAAAGTCCCAGAGACCCTCATTATCAACGTGATGTCTTGACAGATTTAAGTGATAATTTTGTGTGTTGTCTTTTCAGTCCTACGTACACTTCTCATTATTGACGATATAAAAAAAAAATAACTAAAAAGAAAATTTCATGCTGTCCATTTTTTTCTGAGCAAAACAAACACGTCTTAATTAGTAGTAAGTACTTACTACTCACAGACTTCTGAGAACTTGACAGCAGCCTGAGTCACTGTTCACACCTGGTATTAGCATCCATCTCGAATGATCAGATCACAAATGGACAGCTCTAAACACATAGCTGTTTACACCATGTATTATTAACGCGTTTCTAGTGAACACTTTCGATTTCAAACATCGTTACCGATGGAAAAGGGGTGTCACGCCAGACCTCTGTTGAGTTTATTTTCAAGCAGAAGTGTACCAGGAATCCCCGTACCTGTACCTGGCTGTTTTAAGTGCTGTGATTGTGTGGTCTGCTACCAAATCTTTGAAAAACATGACAGATCTAGAAAGCTAGTATTCCCTTTACCCATTAGCCTAACAGTGGAGAGCTCTACTATTTAGCATCTACTGTTTTTAGCAAGTTTGGTAATGATTATGTATTCTCCCACTAGGACAATGACGCAAATGATGAGCAACTCCTTCGTTATGCGTCTCAGATGCTACGTAACACTTTTACATTCACATAATGTGATCATAAACATCCCGAAACACCTTTGAATCTGGTTAGAGTGATCGGCTCACAATTCGTCTTCGGGACACTTTGGACCTTGTTCACACCTGTAATCAGTGCCGCCTACTTATTATCAGATCACGCAGGAGACGTGTTAAAACCAGGCATGAATGCGGCCTGAAAGAATCGGCATTCGGATTGGCTACGATGGCCTTCTTTCTTTCCTTTGTTTTCTGAGTTATTGTGAAATGGGACAATCATGGAAAAGTGCTTTCCTCTAAGCTTCTCATGTTGCAGGAACAGCATTTGAAATGCACGAAGAGTTCTCCTTATTAGCTCTATCATTCAACCTAAAGCAATGGGATTAAACCGAACTAACAGGGAGAGGTCTAATGAAGCTTTTTTTCTTTGGAGACAAAAGACCCCAATAATTTCAGATACTACTCGGCTATATGTCTCCTTTTGAGTTTCACAACAAAGTCACACACTGTCCTCAGAAGTTAATGAAGGGTCACATTCATTTAAATATACTACCAAGTTATGCTACAGGCATGCTAATGTATATTTCAAGAGAGTTTACTTACGATATACCGTATTTGAAGACATGTACTTTGAAAAAAAAAAAACTAAACAAAAAACCTACTCTATATTGTTTGAGTATTCAACATACTGAAATACTTTTTATATCTGTATTTTTACAAGTTGTAATATCAAATACTTGACATGTAGTACTTGCACTTGTCTTCAAGTATACTTGAAATGCTAGCATATAGAGTGCCCTCCACAATTATTGGCACCGGTTATAAAGATTGGTAAAAAGGGTTAGAAAAAAATAATCCACTTTTTGGTGAAGTAGCTTCATCTCACACTGAAAAAATGTGAAAAAAAAAAAAAATCCAACCTTCAATTGAAATACATTTAGTCAGAGAAAAAGAAATCTTTCTCTCATCAAGAAATAATTATTTTCAACAAAAACTCATGCGCAAGAATTATTGGCACTCCTGCATTTAATACTTTGTACAACCTCCATTTGCTAGTAAAACAGCACTGAGTCTTCTATTAAGTTTTATAAGGTTGGAGAATACAGAGCAGGCCGTCTGCGACCATTCCTCTAAACAGCATCTCTCCGGATCATCCAGGGTGCACGCTCCTCTTCAGCTCAGCCCACAGGTTTTCAATGGGGTCAGGGGACTGAGATAGCCATGGCAGAAGCTTGATTCAGTGGTCAGTTAACCATTTTTTGTGTTGATTTGGACATTTGCTTCGGATCATTGTCCTGCTGGAAGATCCAATGTCGACCCTTTTTTAGCTTCCTGGCAGAGGCGGCCAAAATCTTGATCTAAAATGTCCTGGTATTTCATGGAGACCACGGTGCAATGTACCCTAACAAGGTTTCCAGGCCCTTTGATGGAAAAACAGCCCCACAACATCACAGAACCTCCACCATATTTTACAGTTGGGATAAGATTCGTCTCATTATAGCCATCCTACTTACACCAAACCTACCTTGAGTGTTTATTGCCAATTGTAGTAAAGTTGTAGTAGCGTTTCACAACATCTAGGCACTTATGTGTGTGGTTAACTGACAAAAAAAGGCGCTTTTTTTCTGGCATACCTTACAAATAATTTGTTGGCAAGGAGCTGGTGTCTGACGGTGGTACCTTTTCCTCAAAATTCACCAACAGTGATCCTTTCTTAACTCTTTAGGGGGTAGCTATTTTTTGTTAAAACATTCCCTGACTTATGAAGGTCAACACACTTCTCCCTCATTGGGGTTGTGTGTTCTTTTATCCTTTCCCATGTTGATGGATGACTAAGGGAATTTAGCCTCTGGGCCACTTCATGGTTCTACCCCAGTTAATCAGGAAGTCATGGATTACAGCTTGAAAGTTCCTACACACTCCGATCAACTCAAAAATGCCCAATTTATACATGCTTCAGTTACATTGCGCTCACCATCATTTCCGGAGGTACCAGCAATTATGGCAACATTTTTTGAAAATAATTCTCTCTTCATGAGGGATTTGTTTTTCACTGAAGAAATTTATTTCAATTAAAGGTTGATTTTTTTTCCAGTGTGAGATGAAGCTACTTCACACAAAAAAAAGGAGTCGATTTTTTTAAGCTGTTTTTACTCATCTCGACAAGGGGTGCCAATAATTGTGGAGGGCACCGTGAATAGCACAGTTTCGATCATGTGACGAATAGTTATCAAGCATTTCATATTGTCTTTGAAGAAAAATATTTACTCAAGTATCATTTTAACTTCATGAAAATCATGAGATGAATAAAGAAAAAGCAATATATTTTCCTCTGGGCCTACACGTATCTCAGAGGACGCTAGCGTTAGCCTTCACCTCCCCGATAGTTAGCCGTCAGGCGACTGTAGGAGATGCAGATGAAGGCTGAGAACTGGCAACAATTCCAATGAAAACAAAAAATAGAAAAAGAAGAGACCTATTGAAAAATATGACAGTGTTTCTGAAATGTCCCACCATCAATGCACTTAATAAGTTTCATATATCGAGATCTGATGGAGTGGATAATCATATAAATCTATACGCTGTTTCAATATATTCAATGTGTCCTTTCTCTTTCTGCAAACTTTCCATCCCCGTGAAGGCCATTCTCCAGAGTGAGAATTGGAGAAGAACTAGAGGAGAATAAATCTTCTTTGATTCAACCTGTTGACACAAAATCTTCTTTTCATTTTAAGTTCGGCTTTGAAAGAAAACTAGAAAATAACTTGAAAATATATGAAGCACAGAATAACATGCTCTTTTCTCACTGAAGTGCTACGCCTGAAGGCTTGCTCCCCGTAGACACACACACACACACACACACACACACACACACACACACTCCAAATGCCTTCCAGAGTAGGAGTTATGCACACAGGTTGATGTGGGATGTAATTTGTTGCTGAAATAAAAATAAAAAACAGAAAAATAACAGCGCTTTGTTATGCATTCCTACTTTATTATTCTTTTTATTGCTTTCTGAGCTTATTAGAATGCGGAATGTAAGTGGATATTGAGTGAAATGTGATGAGACTAAAAAAGAAAATGAGGTGCGAGAGATGAGACGGTCAAAGACAGAGAGAAAAGATGAAGCGCTTTATGTTTTATCATATCTTTTATCTTGCAATATTTGCTCTTTTTTTGAAAAATGACAGAACTTTGTGGATAAGGAGTCAAAATCTGCAATCTAAATGAATCATTAATTGAAAATGTGTAAACGTTTTAGTAGAGATAGATAAAGGATAAATGATACAGGAAAAAGGGATAAAGGAGCCATTATTGCGGTAATAGAGAATGACTTGCAGCTTCATATACTGTAAATAAATAACTTGAATATAGTTCAAATGTATCTATTATTTCCTATTGTATGAGAATAAAACAAATATATGATTATTAAACCTACACATTCAAACTTTAATAGATGGATTCTGTTGTTTTTTATTTCTTTTTTTTAATTCACTATGTAGGATTTAGGGGCATCTACTATCAGATATTGAGTCTAGCATTCATAAGTATGTTTTCATTAATGTACAATTACCTGTAACTATGAATGATTGTGTTTTTGTGAGCTTAGAATGAGCCCTTTATATCTACATAGGGAGCGGGTCCACCTCTACAGAGCCGCCATGTCGCGCCGCTACGGTAGCCCAGAATGGACAAACCGCTAGAGAGCGCCTTCTGCGTTTTTACATTTTTACAAGTGACAATGTGAATCTGGATAGGTGACAAAAAAGAAAGAAAGCAGAAAGAAGAAAGAAGAGGAATCGGTTCGGCTAACAAGTTTGAGAACCCAAATTTTGAAAAATGAAGGATTGAACTTATTATTTAGAATGGAAAAATCAAGGGAAAGTGAATGTAAGAACTTGGAAGTACGCTATGGGCACCTGACGGCCACCGTACGCTCTAATACACGCTTGGAAAGGGAGGGGTATGGGAGGGGCATTCAGGTGGTTGTAATGAACTGAATCCTACATTGTGGACCTTTAAGCATTTATTTCTAGAAAGAAGCAAAAGTATCTGCTAATAGAATAAGAAAATGTAAAGCTTAGGAAATTAGTAAAAGCATTTTCACCTTTGTGGTACTAGTTAGCCCTTGCAACCCTTTAAAAATTATTATTATTATTATTATTATTATTATTAAGCTTTTCAAATTTTTATATAAAAAAAAAGTCTAGAAAAATTCTAAAAAAAAAAGAATTAAAAAAATTTAATTAATAATAAAAAAAAAAGAATTTAAACCCTTTTTGCTGTTTTTACAAAGTTTTCTTTTTTTCTTTTCTTTCTTTATTTCTTTCTTTCTTTATTTGCTAGCACAGAGAACATCCAGGACTTGCTAAATTTACTATCAATAATTACTTTCATTCTCTGCAATGGATTATCGTCCCATACTCCATGTTTTCCCCCGTCATGCCCAGTTTTTGCACAGACTGTCTCTGGATCCACTGTGACCCTGAGCAGGATAACGTGCTTACTGACAGTGAGTGAGTGATAATGTACCATCATTCTACAACTTCGCCAACGTTCAACGTGACCCCATCAATTGATATCACAATATTACTGAAAAGAAAGAAAAAAGAACGAGAGAACTACATTTTCTTCTTCCTGTGATCTTCAGGAAATGTGCATGATGTACTTCCTGTTGAATATGTGACTCACATATGACTTACATTCCTGTTGAATATCTGATATTCCAAATATTCTGCCTATTGTTCTGTGTTTCAGGAACATCCGATTCATATCTGTCCTTGTTCTGACTACTAAACGTGCTGTAAACTTTTTATCCCAGCAGTCCACACTTTACACTACTGTAATAATGTAACATTTGTGGTGGGAAAATCCTGATATTTCTCATATTTCTAATATTACTAGTTGAACGTCTGACCTCGGATATTTTGATTCTCTATTCTTAGAGCTAAAAATACAGCTATTAAATAAAGTATGCTCCAATATGGTGCATGTCTTATGATTGCTGCACTAATGCATTAGCAGCCTCTGTGATTCCTGCTTTTCAGGCTGATTCACACAATGGATCCCATTTCAGTACCTTTTTTATCCCCCCTGTCGTGGTTATATTATAAAGAAAATCTTATACCACGGTTCTTACAGTACACATGCGACTGGCCAAATGTATTTTTGTATTTTGCTTTAAACACATAAATATCAGTACACTAATACATAAAGCATTAGTGTGTACATTATTACATCTTAGAAAGACACTAAAAACAAGAGGAAAGATTTGTAGAGTCACCAGTACATAAAGTGATATAAACTATAAACTAACTAGTGCTATAAACAGTACATAACGTATAGTTATTAGCCTGTTTTACTCTTCACTTGAACTGAATATGTTTAATCCGAACCTAAAAAACTACAGTCAAATGCAGCTCTGTGGCACCAATAAAAATACAGATTATTATTTTAATCATTTACAGATTTAGATAACATTAACGTGAAGTGTGCACTCCGACTCTAAATGGTAATACAATTTTGTAACTGTGCGTATGATAGTTATTTCCTCTCATTTTCTCCTTAACTTAATCTCGGCCAATTCCCACCTCCAGGCTAGTTCTAGGAGCTACAATAGCCACGTGCTGTATCCCAGGGCCATGTAACACACTAGCGCTATCCGTACTCTTCTGCATACATGAGCTCAGAGATGCCTACGATTGGCTAGGGTTGCAGTGATTGGAGGAGGAGAGAGAGTAGGCCATACCTCCCACTCAGACAGCACGGATAATTTTGCTCTGCTTGACTCCTGGCCATGGATGGCTGTGGCGTTGTTGGGATTGTGTAATAGATTTTTGTACGAATAATGGTCGCAGGTTAGCAGTGAGAGAGAGAGAGAGAGAGAGATAGATTTCCATGGGTCACTCTTCCTGCTTGTGTTTTGATCCCTATCGTGAAACCTTCTAAATGGTAGCATACAAATTTGCGATGATGAAAGCTGCATTACGCAACTCCATATCATAACCACGCAGAGAAAGCTGTCATTACATAACTAGCATTAGAGCAGTAGCGGTCTCGGCTCCAATCCATTTCAAAGGTTATAAACCCTGCAGAAGTGTCTCAATACTCATTTACAGAGAGCTATGTTTCATCTAACACCCGGACCTCTGTGGGATGAACCGGCCCTGTAGGTGCAGCTCAATACCTCAGGCATAATACACAATGAAGCAAATGAAACAAGAGGCTGGACTTCAGAGTCTTCCTTCATACGAGCTATATTTCTTACGGTGGACTGAGAAATTGAAGCAGATCCCTTTGAGACGGCGGGATGTCAAGCTTCCTGAGATGTGCCTTGAGCAATAATACATGCAATACGTACTGAAATATAGAGCAGGACACGGTACTTTTGAAGAGAGCTGACTTTTTATGTGAAAGTCCGCCATCATATATAACAGTAAACAACTTCTGAACCTTAAACTTTTAAAACTGTAAAGTTTGCAGAGTGTAGGTTTTGGAACAGTTAAAAGAAATGAAAGACGACTCTTACCAAAAGCCGAGTAGAACTCATCCTTCGCCAGGCGCTCATCGTCGTCCAGGTCGTTGTATTTGAGCAGGTCGAACAGCGTGCACTCTGATGCTGTGTTCCTCAAACCTTCTTGTTTGATGACCTGAAGGTCAGGAACATGCAGAGAAGTTGGTTAGTCCAGAGTCTTTCCTGAATATGGTGCAAAGCAGCTCTGCTTTAATATTATATAATAGTATATGGTTTAGAACCATACCATGTAAGGAAATGAAATATGACACGGCATGCTGTTACTGGAAAAGAATCAATCACGGGGTGGTGTAATGTGGCCTGACGTGAAGTAAACTTATGTTACCACCCAGAATGTGAATATTTTCCAGTTATATTACATTGTGCTTTATTCCTCTTATACCACACAATTTGCCAATGAGTCTTTTTTATTTTTAAATTAAAGGACGTTATGGAGTAATTTTTGTCCATTTATCATTGTGGAACATCCACGAACCAGGATACATCACAACAAAAATAAACAATCACAAGCCGCTGTTTTTTCTCTTTCTTGAATTTAATAAAAAACAAAAACAAACAAAAAACCAAGAAAATTAAAAATAACAAACAAACAAGGAAACAAAGTTGGGAAGAGGTGATGCTGGCAGCTGCAAACAAACAAACAAACAAACAAACAAACAAACGAACGAACAAACCAACCAACAAAAAATAAATAAATACATAAATACAAAACAAACAAACAAATACATAAAAACCATACTATGCATTTAATGTCAAGGGAAAAACGCATGTGTCGCGATACGGATGTAAGTACACAAACAAACTAACAAAAATATACACTACTAGTCAAATGTTTGGGGTCACCTACTCTTTTTCATAGGTTTTTCTTTTTTTTTTGCTTTCTAAGTTGTAAAACATTACTGAATACATCAAAACTATGAAGCAACACGTACTGAATTATGTGGCAAACAAAAAAGTGTAAAAAAAACCCAAAATATATTTCATATTTCAGATTCTTCAAAGTAGCCCCCATTTAGCGTGATGGTACAATCGGCATTATCTTAACCAGCTTCATGAAGTCGTCACCTGGAACGCTTTTCAGTGAA
>JAQQZU010000002.1:4232328-4246208 GCA_030068025.1 Parauchenoglanis punctatus | reverse complement strand
AACGTAGAAAGCAAAAAAAAATAAAGAAAAACCTATGAAAAAGAGTAGGTGTGTCCAAACTTTTGACCGGTAGTGTACTTCTATGTTTACAATCGAATCTACTTATGAAATCTTACTGACAAATTTGAATGAATAATACAATTATGAATTCTCACTTTGATTACCAGCATCATCCACATTAATCTTCGTCAAATCACCTGAGGTGAACGTATTATAATTTTATTGCGGCCGTTGAATGCTGTCCATTTCATCTCTCTACCAGTGTTGTCATGGCGTGGTGTGAATTGTTTGACCAGCAGGGGGCTCACACCCCTCCCCTTTCCCATCACCCTGCTCACAAGCAGCTAAACACGGAGTCACGCACACAGAAACCCAACAGTGTCCTGACTAACCTGATAACAGACTTCCGGTGATAAAATAATTCATTTGTTTATACTGATTGAAGATGTCTGGAACGCTGATGCACTGCTAGAACACAAGCCTCAATGTCTTCGTTTGGTAAGTGTATAAAACTGACATGTTGTTTATTAGGAGTCATTATCAATATTCCAGCCAGGGGTCATGGAACAGGCACACAACTTTATAATCCATAGTCAGAACAAGGAAATGTGTAAGGAAATCATGAAACAGCATTAAAAGGCATGAGAGAAAACCATATACAACGAAGAGAGAAAGGAACGACGGTACGTTTAATTTACGAAGAGAAACTAAGCGAAGGCTTAATACAGAACGCCTGAGCACAGCAATGACAGGCGAGGGTGGAGAAACGACATACAGAAAGAAAGAGTATGTTAAAAGTCCACTATGTACGATTCAGTCGACTGGAACCAATTGAATGTTCCTCCCTTTCCAAGCATGTATTAGAACGTGCGGTGGCCGTCATAGTGTACTTCCAATGCTTACACTCACTCTGCTTTGCTTTTTTCCTTTGCTAAATAATAAGCATGATTCTCCATTACAAAAAAATGTCATCCAGCGAATCCCTCTTATTTCTTCTTCCTTGTATTCCTTTCTTTTTCCGTAAGCGTGTCGTCCTTCTGGTGCTTCCTTCTGGATTCATGCTGCCGCTCGTAAAAATGTAAAAAAGCAAAAGGCGCTGTCTAAAGGTTTGTCCGTTTGTACTGTACTGGCGCAACATGGCGGCTCCGTGAAAGAGGACGCGCAGCATATTTAAATATAAAGTAAGCTTACGATGATTCGCAGTTACAGGTCATGAAAACATACTTATATGTTATACTCCGTTTCTGCTAATTGATCCATGCTAAATCTTCCATAGTGGACCTTTAATGCAAAAGAAATCCATTTTGAGAGAACCAAAAGAAACAAACCAAACATTATCTTCTGTATATAGCATCAGTCTAGAGTGTCTAAGAGCTCTTCTCTGCTTTAATGAATTCCCAAGGACTTCACGAAGGATCCAGGTAGAAACTGAACAGCTATAGGCTCATGTCCGTTTCACTGTGGCATTGAAAAAAACGGATCAAATCATGCCATTCAGCGTGTGAGAAAATCCCACTTAGCTAGCAAGGTTTTGAGATGTTTGTGTTTGTTAAACCGTCTCCGTACACGACATGAACTTTGCAGACAGACAGACAATACAAAGTTAGAAAGGAGCCAAAATAGAAAACATTTCCACATCGTTTTGGTTAATATTTATGTTGTTGCTGTTTTTCAAAGTAGTGATGTCAAAATGTATTATTGACAGAATATTAGGTGTTGGTCAAAACACAGCAACATCTGAGACGTTTCCCAGACTGCCTCACATTTGCTCTTAAGCAAAGATAACAGTCTATCTTTAGCACTAGTTTTTTGCCTATAACTTATTAACGATGAGACGCAACAGCACAAGAAAAAAAGGCGACGCTAGAGCTTTTTATGTTATTGATACCGGGAAAAAAAGGTGTCCTGTGCTTTTTTATAACAAACCTAATCTTAGCACATACTTGCTAAGAGTCAAGGTCAAGGGTGAATAAGTCTAAGATATAAAAGCGAAATATTCAGTCAGCCTCCTGAGATGTACCACATAGCCTTTTTCATAAAGAAGTTTGTAAAAGGATAAGGAAAAGAATGGACGAGTACACTTTTATTACAAGCATGTGTTTAATAGGTTTGAGTCTTTGCGACAGCCACACTGAGGTGCCTCGTTTTATGGCTTTGGCTCTGGCTGTCTGACAGGTATATTTGTTAAAAATGAAATGAGTCGGGCGCAGACAATTGAAGATGGAGTTGTAGCAGGGCTTTCTTGGCAGTGAGGTTTGATTGGAGGCTGTGGGACTGTTCTCTTATTGCTTTGGCTGTCACAGTCAAGGTCTATTTCTCCCTTTTACCTTTCATAAAAGAGCAAAGAAAGATCAAATTCAGGAGTGCATTTCAAACGAATAAGAGATGCCTTCGCGTTGTTTGGTTGATGAAACTAACGATGAAGGGCAATAATTAGCAGAAAATTGGTGTTTCTATTTTGTGCTGTTGGCAGCCGGTTTGGACAGTATTTCCAGCTGAAATGCAATATTATTTACATTATTGTATTATTATTATTATATAAAAATGATATTATATTATTTATAATAGTTCTATATTATCATTGCAGACACTGGCATCAGCAGCCGTAATCCTGTACACACATTGTTTTCAATGATTTTGTTCAGCTGATCATGTCTTTGGATTTTTAGTTTTTTGGAACAGTGTGCTTGGGCATGAGATGGTATTTTTGCGTCCACTCACAATCACGTGACGAAAGCCGATGACTGGTGTTAACGTCACTGACTATAGATCACTGCATGATCAAAATCTCTGGTGAGTAATCATAATGTCCGATTTAGAATCTTCTGGAATCTTGAATCCAGAAACCACTGAACATTTTTCAGGCTTTTGGAAAAACTATTTCATTTTATTGTCTCGTCTGGTTTTTTGATTGTTTACTGTCGTAGGTTGATTTTGCGGACGCATACTGTTATTACTATCTTTATGCCTTACTGTTTTTATGATGATGCTGCTAAAGTCTGTCGTTTACTCTGCCGACTTTTACTGCACGTAAAAGGCTATATTAAATATATATTAGTATAATAGTATATAGTCTTCTATTATTTAGCTGGCTGCTGTCGGTTGGTCTTTGAAATGCACGCGCTAGGTTAAGCAGAGTTTTACGGTGGTGTTGTATCAGTAATCTGCAAACCCACTTGCTGTTACTGTTAAATCATGTGTGTGCTGGAACCTAGACATTTTAAAGTAAGAATCAGGGACTTTATGTGCCAGATAATCTACTTGACATAATCTAAACCTTATAATAAATGGATTAAAAAATGTCCAAATAAAGAAAATTAGAAATGCCTTAGAAAATGCCATGATTTCTTGTGAAAAATGTACTATATTTACATGACTTCATACAAAGGCTGGCGAAGCGAGACATTAACATTAAGTCTTTCTTAGAATAAATTGTAAGTACTTTTGACATTTTTAAATGTTTCATTGAAAATAAAAAATAAAAAAGAAGGTTTTGTTGAAATGTGACCATCATCGTAAGTTGTAAGGATTATGTACTGCTTCATTTGCAAATGTCATGTATTTGTAACAGACAAACTGTTATTCTACAAATCTGTTAAGGCTTTGTATTGATGTGCATATACTCAACAGGTAGGGTTTGGTGTAGCTCTTCTCGCATCCCCGAATTAAAATGATGCCACAGAAACTGCGAAATACGACAGAGACTCCACGCTGATAAATGAGGAGATGCTTTGGAGGATCGTGCCAGCAATTATGGCAAGAAAACTTGCCCAATTGATGTGGGCTGTCAAAAATCCTATTTACAGCCACTGTTCTGCTGAGGCTTCCTGAGGGACGGCCCGAGGGCGAGAGACACGGCACGGACCTCGGCTATCATACAACAATGATCCGAATGCTGTTTATCATATCAGCCTCATCGATCACAGGAGAGACGGAGACAGAGAGAGACAGAGACAGAGAGACAGAGAGAATTCAAACATGCTACCATTAACAGACAAGGAGAGATCATGAAAAAACAAAAGCACTCAGTGCAACTTGTGTAACAGCTCTGGAGATAGAGCTTTATGCTGAAAATAAAGAAAGAGAGAAAGAGCGAGAGAGAGAGAGAGAGAAAGAGAGAGATCACCACAGCCCAAGTGTGTCATTAATTATTCAAGTACAGGGAGGCAAAGGACGACCTCAATATTTAAGTTCATGCATCAGGAGATCAGTGCACGCGCCTTTCCCGGTGTCCAGGACATCGAGTATCGGCCCTCCTCCTTATTTATTTATTCGTCTAGCCTTAGGTAGGAGCTGTGTATTTATCGAGCGTCTGGGACCGTGTCCTAGACTGAAGGGATGAATGACAGATGTGCTAGCACTGCACGTTTGCAAAATCTATAACACCAAATTGTTTAATTTAGGTCTGTTGTGTTTGTAGAAGCTCTGTAAAACAGCCCGAGGCTGTTTCGTCTGAAGACTCATATTAGCCTATGGTAAATTCAAACAAAGTGTTAGCTTAATGCGCTATCCATCGATCATATTAGCATTAAGGATTATAAGGAATCCGTGAAAATAAGTAATGCATGTTTTTAAGCTTCAGCGTCTTTTGAGTGTGGTGACACTGGAGACCTGATCTTCTTTTGGGTACTTTCCAAGCACAACTCACTTTGTTGAAATTAGAGTCCCTCCTGTTTCTCGAGCTTTGACGCTCATGAATATTCACAGCATGCAAATATTGACTTTTCTCGCCGTGTTGAAAGCCTCTCGGAGTTTGATTACAGGTTTAAATATTCAAAGAACAGGAAGTGACACACTCCTGACTTATAGCTGTCTTGCATTTGAGGCAAGTCAAAGATAATTGGGGCTTACGGTACACACTGAGTTGCCTTGTAGTTATTAGCTTAGTGTGCCTAATAAACTGTAGCGCATAAACTATAAACTATACATATAGATATGATGCCACATTTGTGGTGGCTTTTAGTTCTTTTAACTGAAATGTTTTTTAAATCATTTTTCAACATTGATTTGAAGCAACCTTCATAACACCATTAAAAGTGTTTTTAGCATGAAATTAGCATGAAGACATTAAGGACATTCTAATATTTTACACAAAATGTTTTTTTTTTCATTTATTTTAATTTCATTTCAATCTATCGTTTAGGTAAAAGTTTTCTACTTTCATCAGTTAATATTACAATATCATTGGAAACAAAGAAAAAAGAAACCTTTTCTTCTTCTTGTAATCTTTGGGAAATTTCGAAATTCCTGCTCAAAAACATGTGACTTCCAAATGTTTTACAGGGGAAAATGTGCTTGAGACAGGGTTGA
Organism: Parauchenoglanis punctatus; assembly: GCA_030068025.1. Classification (NCBI taxonomy): domain Eukaryota; kingdom Metazoa; phylum Chordata; class Actinopteri; order Siluriformes; family Auchenoglanididae; genus Parauchenoglanis; species Parauchenoglanis punctatus. Next base: position 4,240,898 of record JAQQZU010000002.1, on the reverse strand, counting down.
GCGAATATTGTGACTAAAACATTCATTTTTCATAATCTAGAATGGATGAGTCATGGAAAAACGATGTTAAATGGATTCATACATCATTGCACAAATAAGAGTTTGTCAAGGTAAAGTCTAGTTAGAGCGGTCTGGGACAGGGACGAATGCTGCTAGGTTTTCACTAATGTTTACATTTATTCATCTGAAACATGCACACAGGTTGCTTTTGCAATGTTTTTACCTTTTCTTTAGATACACAAATGGTACCCTGATCAGGGAACATTGTCACAGTGCTTGCATTTTTTTTTTCCTCCCCTCTCTGAAGTCTCCCTGATGTACCGAGCGTATTTCCATACGATTCCATTGCTCTGATTAGCATCTCTACCCAGGTGCTTTCATACCAATTCACACTTTCATACTTCGCTGGGTATCATGTGACCTTCTAACAGGCGTGAAAGAAATTCAAGGGAATTTCCCAGCATTCAGTAAAACTGACAAACTGATGAAGGCTGTTAGAAGAGTGGAGAGGTTTATACTGTTCGGGCTCCAAAGCGGGGGTTCTCAGAAATGGGCCCTGGAACCCCTAGGGTTCTCTGAAGGTCCACAATGATTTAAATGTACTTACCTTGGTGGAACGTTCTGCTTACCAACACCAAAGTTATTACGCCTATATATAAATTCAACTGGAATCTAAAAATAATGTTAAAAAATACTGTATTGTGCCGATAAATGTTATTGTAAAGATTTGAATAACATGCGCAATATTTCAATTACTAAATATTTATATATTATTTCAATATTTTAATTGGAATATGTTGGTAAATTAAAGGGGGTCCTTGTGTCTTTTTTTGTTTGTTTGTTTGTTTGTTCGTTTTCTTTTTAACAGTTACAGGGGTCCCTGGCTGCGACTATTTTAACCCCAAGTCCATGTAACATTCTAACCCAAGTCCAATTGCCTTGATTTACAGGTTTGGGAATTCTCAGAATTAGCCAATTGCTATGTCTTCCCAAAGGATTGGTCCATTTGAGACCGGTTCTGTTCTCGTTCCCTGCCGAACTCCCATTAGTTTCGTCATCACCTCCCCTCAGTGCGTGCCTCGCTCTCGCTCTCTTTCTATGGATGGTATAAAAATGGGCAAAAAAAAAATGGAACTTGCTTACAGATGGCGAAATTATAAATTAAGTTGTCATGGGAGGTGCTGTCAGCGCCAAAACTTTAGGGAGCCGTCGCTGGATAATCCGGCATGGAGAAAATAACCGCGTCCTCTGCTCATCGCTCATCCTGCTCGCTGCTGCTCTCTGTTATTAAACTTGTGCTGAAATCCCAGAGTGATCACGTTTTCAGGATTAATGTACTATTTACAGCTGTATGTCTAAAGCACTGAATTATTTAAGTCTTCTATGGCTACAAAGAGGCCAGCTCTGAGGACAGATTTATGCAATATGGCACAGTAAAGCTTTTCAGAGACCGGTAAAATATTGTACAGAAAAAAAGCATTATTATTATTTATTTTTTTTTTTTCTTTGAGTACCGTACATGAGCGCTTTCATTCTCCAAACGCTCTTGAATCATAAATGGTGTTAATGTTCAATTATTTATAGACCGCTGTGTGTTTAATGTTGCACGCATTTATATTAGGATGTTTTTTTTTAAATATTCGAACCTGGCCCCTGAAACGTGATTCCGCTGTCGCTCCTGAGACGTCGCGTTTCTATTTGCATCGCAGTGCCTGTTGATGTGCCAGGCATTTCAGTTCTGATTCCAATTACAGAGCATTCTGGGATATTCTTGTGTATGCTTGTCTATCTCATGCTTTCTATTCACAATTCTGACATCCAATTTCATTTTGCCTATTTGCTGTCAAGGCTCATCCATCAACAACTATTGTTTCAGATGGCCAGATGTCCATGAACTGAATGTCTAAAATAAAAAAGATTAAACACAAAACACCTCTGCATATAGGCCATTATATTGAATTGTGAAAAGTAAAACTTTTTATTCTGCCTGCTACTATTGCTGTTACTACTACGACGACGACTAATCTTTTTACTACTTCTATTACTACTTTTACTACTACTACTCGCACCACTACTGCCACTACCAGGTCCAGAGGAAGACAATCCAGTGCTCTGGGTGAAATAGGAATACGCTGCCCCCACATTCATATTTTTAAGAGAAAAAAGGCAATTTATCTCTTATTGATGACTATTTTTTGACTTAAGATAGGTGAAATGACTTAATACCAGTTGACTCACCATTGAAAACTTTTCAATTATCTTGGAGTAATCCATTTGGTGCTCAGCTGAAATTTTGGCCAATCCATTCAAACAATCTTGTGACATTATCGATCGCAGATAGTTCTTTACAAGCTTGAGACTTCTCACTCCTGATGCCATGGTTACCGGCAGTTAACAATAAGCACAGATCCACACTAAGACTTGGGTACGAATCCAAAACCAGAGAAATCCCACAATGTCATCTTAGGTAGCTGAGTTTTTCAGATGACAGATAAGTGAGCTTAGGGGATATTTGCGGAGGAAATTTCTTGAAAGGGGCATGAATGATTTGCCATTTACTGCACCCATTATGCCAGCAACTATTAGCGAACAAGAAGCCTTACCTTCCACAAGCAAAAATTCTAAACATATCTGGAGAGATAATATGCATTGTCACCTTTTCCAAAGCATATTAATATGATAATGATTGTGTTACGATAAAGATATATCGTTTTGGAACTATAGAAATCCCATAATAACACCTCGAAAGCTGATGCAAATGCAGGTTTAAATAGTTTGTTAGGAAAACCAGACAGACAAATCCAAACCATGATTCAGAAAATGTGCTCAAGAAACAGACATAAAGTCAGGCGATTGGCAAACAGCAATGCTTGGGCTAAAATCAAGAGCAATAAACAACTTCATCTACTACAGCAAAAACTACTATTACTACTACTCCTCCTCATCCTACTACACCAACTACTACTACTCCTACTACTACTCCTACTACTTCTACTCCTACTACTACTCCTCATCCTACTACTCCTACTTCTACTCCTACTACTTCTACTCCTACTACTACTCCTCATCCTACTACTACTCCTACTACTCCTACTGCTACTCCTACTACTTCTACTCCTACTACTCCTACTACTTCTACTCCTACTACTCCTACTACTACACCTACTACTCCTACTACTCCTGCTACTACTCCTACTACTCCTACTACTACACCTACTACTACTTCTACTACTCCTACTACTCCTGCTACTACTCCTACTACTCCTACTACTACACCTACTACTACACCTACTACTCCTACTACTCCTGCTACTACTCCTACTACTTCTACTACTCCTACTACTCCTACTACTCCTGCTACTACTCCTACTACTACTCCTACTACTACTCCTACTACTTCTACTCCTACTACTACTCCTACTACTTCTACTACTCCTACTACTCCTACTACTACTCCTACTACTTCTACTCCTACTACTCCTACTACTACTCCTACTACTTCTACTACTCCTACTACTCCTACTCCTACTACTCCTACTTCTACTCCTACTACTACTACTCCTACTACTACTACTCCTACTACTACACCTACTACTCCTACTACTCCTACTACTACTCCTACTACTTCTACTACTCCTGCTACTCCTACTACTCCTGCTACTACTCCTACTACTTCTACTACTCCTGCTACTACTCCTACTACTTCTACTACTCCTGCTACTACTCCTACTACTCTTACTACTCCTGCTACTACTCCTACTACTGCTACTCCTACTACACCTACTACTCCTACTAATACTCTTTCTACTACTTCTATTACTACTACTGGTACTACTACTCTTACTACTACTATTACTACTGTGACTACTACTATTATTGCTGTTATTACTACTACTACTCATAATGTGTTTCATATTGTCTTCCTAACACTGAGTGTCGCTAAAATAAAGCCTATAAAATGAAGAAAAGGAAAAGTGTTGGGACAAGAGGTAAGGTAATCAAAAATGCACTTAACTTTTACAGCTCGCACATTAAGAGACTTTACAGTACATGTCAGGAAGCCAGTGAATTTATCCTTCATGGGGTTTGTTAAAGAGTTCGTGCTTACAGTGCCACAACTAGATCTGACCTGCCAACCTTACAGTACAGAGTAAAAAACATAACAAGGTGCATTTTCAGTACAGTTCTTTTATAAATTGCTTATCCAATGCATAGAAACCATCAAATGTTTCCATGTGGCTGGCATCAGCTGCTGCTCAAACTGCTTGAACATGTCTGACAGGTGCATGCGTTTATGACCATTTTCTAACTACAAATACCATTAAAATGATTTGTAAAGTGCTAGATTTGACACTTCATTGTAGGCTTAATTTATCTCTTTTGACAAAAGCTGAAAGTGGATTTTTTTTCACTGGCACTGCATTTAATATAGTTAATAATGTTAAATTTATACTTATCTAAAGTCAGTCATACATTGATAGATTTTATTTTACATTAATAAAGCATAGTGGTAGCTCAGTGGTTAAGACACTGGACTAGTGATCGGAAGGTCATGAGTTCAAATCCCAGCACTGCCAAGCTTGAGCAAGGCCCTTAATCTTCACTACTCACTTGTATAAAAATAAGATGTAAGTTGCTCTGGATAAGGGCGTCTGTCAAAATGACATAAATGTATATAAATATCAGAGAGTTCAAAACACTTGCACAACTGTCAATCATTCTGGATTCCTAAGTATATAAAAAAGATTGCTTTTCTTGCTATATTTTTGTAGGTTAACTCATAACAGTGTGCAGATTTTCTGTGCCAACTACATGAAAGTTAGCAGGTCTGCTGTTAACCTGTCAGAAATACAGCGCTGTAAATGTCACTACAATTATTTTAATTGTGATCATTAAAATATTCTATTATGTTAGCAATCATGTTGTTCATTTATGAGGGCAACCATTAATCTGTCTGGTTGTATAATGCCAAATGCTAAATGAAAAAAAGATTAGAAATATACAGGTTTGCATGGTTCTTGAATAAAAAGAGGAAAACGTACCTAATATTTACAAGATCTTTAAAGCCAAACCAATTTCGAGAATTACAAATTAAATGAACGGATTGAAGAAGTTACTGTCCCATAATTAAGCAATTTTTTTTTTGTAATAATACCTTGACATTAGTTGTGATAATGAAGGCATATATTTTATGCTCCCTTAATAATAACACTGGCAATAACTGCTCATAAAGTAATACAGAGTAATACAGACAATGTACTGTAGAGCTATATATATATATTTTTATTTATTTATTTATTTATTTATTTATTTTATTGAAATATATATATATATATATATATACATATAATTTCAATTATAATATAATTGAAAATAACAAGCGTCTGTGAGATATGACAGTATGTCTTAGCTTTCTACCAGGTGCCATTATTTTTAAAGCTTGAGTGAGATGTTCAAGGATAAATCTCCCAAGGGAAATGACCACCATCTGGCAGACAACGGCCCTGTCCTCAAAACTCCTCATCCTCATCATCCTGCATGCTGACGCTGTCACTTACTAAACCCCCTGCAGAGTTCTGGACAAGTTTAATACAGAGTTATCCAGTCCGTCTGCAGTATGGTGTCAAAAAGTAACTCTATCTTTATAAAAAAACATTGAAGTACTGTTACACAGCTGGACACCAGAGACTCCCTACAGACAGGTTCAACGACATTTATTAAACACCAACACGTTTTTATTACTAGTGTTAAATTGTCTGGATTATCCATAAATTAGTTGTTACTATAAAAAAAAAAAAAAAAATGATAATGTACTAGAACACGCACTTTAATATAATACTCGCGATTTGAAATAAAACAGCCATCACTATTGCTGGAGCTTCTCTTATCGGAAATGAATCAACATCCTTTGACCAATCAGAATCGAGAAATTCAACAGCACTGGTATAAAAGGTGATTTTTAATTGCAGAACAAATGTAACATATAAAGTGGTTGCTCTTTCTCAGGCTGCTAATTGATATGTGGTGAAGTGAGACAGATTCATTAGAGCGTTAAATGAAGTCATAACACAGGTCTAAGAAATGCGAGAATAAGAAAAAGGTCAGCGAAGGAAGAAGGAGTGCATTAAACCGAAGAATTAGTGACAGGTGAGTCCTCCCTTTATGATAATGCCTCCTCTCTGATTACAGCTTTGACCTCTGCAGTTCCGCCGTGAGCCGAGGTCTTCATTACACTCTGATTAGCTGCTGCCAGAGTTACTCACGGAGCTTATAACTCCGGACTGAACCCGGGTCAGAATAACGACAGGCCTTATAGCTTATACTCGTATGTCAGAACGGCTGAGAAGGAGATGCATTTATCTCGCCGCAGGAAACCTCTTGGCTTTCCCTCCGGCCGTTTGGCGTCACCTGACAGGCACCGGGCCATCTCCATTACTGATGAGCTCTGGGCCAAGGCCAGTGTGTGATTTACAGCAAGAGATACTGCATGTCTATTTGTTAACATGGCCATTAATGTAACTCTGTGTGTGCAAGACCATTTCTCTGTTCAGGATGGAGAACTCGACTGTACGAATTACTGATAATAAATACAACTTAATATGGTTAGCAATAACCGAGTGGGAAATGTGGAGCAAAACTCAATTTTCAGTATTGTCTGGATTTGTGAGAACATCAGGTGGGTGTTAATTTAAAAAAAACAAACAAAAAAAACCCCAAAACAGTTTCCAGTTAATTTACTTTCTACCACAGTGCTCAGTTAATGAGAAGTTAATGAGTTGATTGTTTTTCTATAACAGTGGCTCGGACAGTACTTCAGGCTGCAAGGTTTATCTCAATTCCCTCATGTTAATACGTTTTCATTTCTATAATAAAAACGTACACAGGGACTCGTATCGCAGATGCTAAATAAGTAAGAACACGCAACGAAATAATATGCTCCAAAGTGCGCATTCCACAGCGATTTGTCAACAACTACAGCGTTTGATTTATTAATGAATGACATGTCATGCTTTTTAATGCTTTATAGTTGGATTTGACCTTGTGGAACATCAGCACGACAAGTTCCTGTTATCACTTACGTTATAGCCGTCATAAACAGTCCCTCACTAGCATCTCTCTCTATCTATCTCCTTCTCAGGAAAAAAAGCGTAAACACCTGTGCCGAGCTGGGAAACTTTACAATGCTGTATTGTTACAAAGCGCTGACACCTTGGATTCCTTCCATAAATGTTAAACTTCTAACAACGACCACAAAAAAGTCACTACATCAACAATGATATGTTTTTCTTTGTTAAACCACACCTTTTTATTATCAGTCTTAGACTGTGTGGAGCGTCTGTTGGGAATGTGTATGAGCGGTTACTATAGAAACGATAACGTGTAAGAACAAGCGCATTAATATGAACGTTACAGCCGCATGAAAGTCGCTTGTTCTGTTTTAACTGTAAGGTGGGATAGACTTTTATTATTTGGCACGCAGCTCCAGGGTAAAACTATGTCTTGGCTAATCAGTTACATTTAAAAGAAAGTATAAAAGTGTGAAATTCCAGATCCTTCTTTGGCAGCACTTACCCAGCATGCTGCCTCTTCTAAGTACCTGAAATACCTAATCAGCCGTAACTCATTTCCAAACCTCATCCAGAACTGTTTAAAAGCACACACAAAGCCTGACGCCTTTCTGTATTCATGCTACATCCATTCTGTGACATTTGTAGCTTTTTTGCATTAGCCTGCCTTCCTTAGCTTCTCTGCTTTCCTGTTATCTTGCTTTATGCTTGTATTCTTAGCTTGTAGTCCATACCGTGTTTACACTCTTAGAATAGCTTGCTTACATCTTTAGGAACAGCACAGCTCCTTATTTCAGCTCAACACATCTTGTTTTGTTATTAGCATTAGCCTAAATTAGCCCGGTGTTCCCGTTGGTTTATGCTCGGCTAATTCTTTGTAATTGCCTCACTCACCAAAGCCTTAACTTAACTCTTGTGTTTAAATGATCAGAGCTGCTTCGGTGTTCAGTGCTAATGGTGTGTTTGTGCTATTTATGCCTTTGTCCATGTCATTATTACACATTAAAGGACATGACGTGCTTCTGTTTTTTGTACTGTCTGAGTCATTCATTAGCTACGTGTGAAGTCGTTTTCCCCCTCGCTTCCTTTTATTTCTTTGGGAGAGACCAGGGTGAGGAGCACACTAAGGATGCAGTGTAGACTCAAAAGACGACTCAGGCCTAATCCTTGCTAACATGCTAAATAAAAAAAAGAAAGAAAAAAAAGGCACCTTTTATTGAGTTTTAGACCAACGTGTAATTTTGACTGTGGACAAATCTGGTCACCCTTTATTGCGAGGTAGCGTAGATAAGGAAAAATAAAGCCTTAAACACTTTGATATATGATTATCACATTCCAAGATGGTGGATGTTGCTTTTGGTATTAAGGATTTTAGCATCATGTTTTGCCATCTTGATGTAGTATTGTAGCAAATCCCTTTTTTCCCCACACCTATGGGCAATTTAGAGCAGCCAGTTGACCTAATCTGCATGTCTTTGGACTGTGGGAGGAAACCGGAGCACC
>JAQQZU010000002.1:4220643-4231200 GCA_030068025.1 Parauchenoglanis punctatus | reverse complement strand
AAGGCACCCTGGGTGACCCGGGGATCGAACCCAGGACCTTCTCGCTGTGAGGCGACAGTGCTAACCACCGCACCACCGTGTCGCCTTTTTATGATATTAAATTAAATTAAAGTTCCACTCATGAGTGCCGCCTCTTTATTGTGAACCAGCTGAAGGGGATACATGTACAAATAATATGTTATGACTGTGATGTGATGTGATAATTCAATATAAATAGCACTAAAAATGACATGAAAGAGCAGTTTAATCAAAAAAGCTGTCAGAAAGAAAATTAAAAGTATCACCCAGTATTTAGTGATTTTGAATATAAATAAACTTTAAAAACTTCTTAAAATCCCTAAATCGCACTTTTCACCAATGAGTACCGTTATGTTGAAGTGATGTGTTGGATAGCCTTTCAAATAGATTTTCCTACTAGGATTTTGGAAATTTCATAATTCCCACTTGATTATGAATGCAGCATTATTACCTACACCAAGGATGTTATGTTTTGGTGTGGTTTGTTTGTCTGATCCACTGAGCTGAATCTTGGTGGAAAGGTGTAGCATGAGCCAATGAAGAACTGATAAAATTTTGAAGCGGATCCGGTCACGAATTTAGCTTGCTTTTTGCTAACGTTGATACACCATATGGCCTTGCCGTAAGTCTGCGCTCAACAACGAAATATATCTTAAAATCCAGTTGATTCGTTAAAGTTCAATAGTGCCAAAACATAACCAATGTAGAAATATGACAGCTCCTTTAGAAATATGTATATCCAGACATATAAAGTGGTTGCAGTTGCAGATTTTCATATCCTAGAAGAGTCGACTATTGTCCTTGCCGGAGGTCTGTGATGTCCGAGTGCCTTTCTAGGGTTTTTTTTTTTTGCATTTTTGGTTTTGGTTCTTGTTGCTGTCTCCATCAATGGTCATTCGTTTGTTTCCTGATTGTATTCACCTGTTCTCTGTTTATATCTTTCATGTCCCTGTTTCATGTTGCAAAGTCACGCTAATTGTTTGTGAGCCTTTTCTCCCCCAGGTTCCTTATTTACTAGTTTAACATTGTCGTGACCCTTACTATGGACTGTGATTATGATTATATTAGACTCACTCTAATCAATGGGATGCTGAATTTACACGCTTGCATCCTGTCTCAACTAACCACATGTTATAAGTATACACACTATGGTGTGCAAGAATGTTCTCCCTGGCAAAACAAACAAAATGGTGGAAGGTCAAAGGTCAGACATTACACTGCTTGTTTGTTTCTTTTAACTTTCCTTGGATGTGACAAGTGGTGGGATCTCGGTTAAAGCTTTGACTGGCTGATTGCAGAAGTTGTGAGATCAATTCCCAGCACCCCTTAACTGCATCCTGTCTCAATTTTAAATCTTTTTGTATACAAATGCACAAAATATAACTGTGAAATGAACTGGGTGTAGCAAACGTTAAAAACGTTAGACTGGACTGGCTCACCACAGCAACACTCATCACTAAACAAACCTCCAGGACATATTAATTACCACACTGTCCTTCATGAAGCTTCATCTTACTGTTTTATGTCTCCAGTGATATGAAAGCCATGATGGGGAACAAATTATTCCAGAAATATGTGCGTCCTCTCTCTGAGATGATTTATTAATAAATACAGCAGGGACGTGCATGGAAAGAAAAGACCATATGTCGGATATTTCTGTACATCTGGTAGCGATAGATTAGCACTGGTGATGGATTCTCCTACTCTCCTTCTTGTCGTCACTCTGTCTTCACGCTGTCTTCATCTGTCAGGGTGTGTGTGTTTTTTTTTTTCTCTTTTCATTCAAATGAACGCTGCCATTTCTGGTTTCCACTGGTCCAACATTTTATTGATACAGTCTGACACAGTTGAGGCATAGGGTGCACATCAACACACACACACACACACACACACACACACACTCCTTACACTCGCCACTCTTGGCAGAAAAAGCCATTTATTATAGCTGTTTAAACAACAGTGGCTGTGCGAACACACCTGAGAAGAAGTGCTGCCATTTAACATTGTGTCCTCTGTAATAAGAACATTTTCAAAGCCATGCTTAACATTTCAAGTTCAAGACAAATTAGAGTGTATGTGTGAGCAACACGGTGATAGAGAGGGAGAGAGAGAGCGTTACGTACCCTTAATCCGCAAACTCTCTGGGATCCCATCCTGCTGGAACAAGAACAGAGAGAGACAGAAAGTCAAAAAAAAAAAAAAAACGTCACGTAGCATAGTGCTTTCCAGACAGCTTGTCGATGGATCTCTAACAAGTCACAACCACGCAATCAACGCCTCAACATGTCACACGTTTTACACACCTCCGGGACGTAAGCCTGCTGAGACACGTCCTCCTGCACTGTCATGCAGAAAAAAAAAAATGCCCGCAGCAACAATCATGTTCTCAGAGCCGTGTGTCTATATTGGTTCTGCATCAGCGTGTGCTTTTTTTCTCCAGGGGTAATAATTTCAAATTTATGGCACATAGAGTGTGATTAAATTTGGCTGAGAAACATCTCCTTTCTATCCTTTCTCATCATATGAACTGACATTTGCCCTTTACAGTGCCTTTATTGGCACCTACGATGAAAATGAAGTCGATCTCTGTGTGTGTCAACAGCCGAAAAGAAGTCCTTCGTCTATTCCTTCTTGTTACTTAGTTTGTGTGCCTGAAATATCCTTTACATACTTTAAATATGAAGGAAGCAAATTGAAGAAAACCTATTTCGGACATTTGACCTTGCTGTGACCTTGACCCTGTTTGGATCTATTCCAAAATCTAATCAGTGCATCTGCTGGTTATAATGATAATCCTATATAAATCCTACAAGTATTTCCTGTCATATTTAGTATTTTCAGGTTTGCGGATGTGAAACGCTTTACAGATGTGGTGAACAGAAAAGCATCAGCTCTTGACTGTTCTCTGATACAGTACGTTTCATCAACAAATTAAAAATTTAAAATTAAATTTAGGTCCCATTTTAGTCATTTTGTTTTGTTTTAGTCAAGACTAAGTCAGGTTTAATGTAAATCCAAATTTTAGTTAATGTTTTAGCCATAATTTCATGATACTTGTTGTAAAATGTGCGCTCTAGATTTAATATGGACTTTTTTTTCCTTTTTTTTTCTTTTTTTTTGTGAAAACGGAGTGAAAATGACATTTTGTACACTGTGATGGTGAAAACCACTAATTTCATATAAAGATATTACTTTGTTTAGACATTTTTTTAGCATGGGTGTGTGTCCTGACTCATATACCTGATAGAATTCAGGAGTATTGAAGGAGTATGAATATCACATGAATAACTTTGAAATATCAAAAACGCCTGGATGAGATAATCATTTTCAGATGATTCGGTACAGCAAAATTTTGCAAATCTTAAATGAAAACACATTTTTCGCATTTAAGTCACATGACATGACAGAAATGTTATCCTTCTGAATAAAGAGTGCTCTGTCAGAGCTATCATGAGAGGAGAAACCCCAGTTTTAATCACAATAACATCACTCGGTGAATACACAGACCATTTACAATTGTGTTTTATTTTATTGCTATTTCGTTCAAAACTGCAATGCAAACACAACTGACATAATGGATTATTTCTCCATTGCATAATGAACAGAGATTTCACCTTAATTTTTGTTGTCAAGCATTTTTCCATTTATGTTGTCATTATAATCTAGTCATGAACCAAAAGGTCATCAATGAAAACTTACAGTTAAAATTTTCATTCACAAAATTAACGCTCGATGTTTTTTTTTTGTTTTTTTTTTAATTATTTTCCACACCATTCCGTGCAAAATCTACAGACTGTTGTATGTGAAGATCCCAGGAGACATGCAGTTTCTAAAATACTCAAACCAGCCCATCTGGCACTAACCACTGTACCACGTCACTGAAGCGTCCTTATTCAGATCGAGATCGAGAGAGAGAGAGAGAGAGAGAGAGAGAGAGAGAGAGAGAGAGAGAGAGAGAACGATCCTGTTTACACTCGGGTTTAAAATGTGTCTTGGGCGATCGGATGACAAGCGAACAGCACAGAGATCACTGTATAGTATTTATTTAAATATACTTCCACTGAGAATATTTTTTCTTGGAACAAAGATAAATAGTTTCTCCTACTGACTGAAAGCAAACTAAGTGTGTGTGTGTGTGTTGCATATTTTATACCTCCGTTTTAGCTCGTTAGCTGTAAAATATCTGATACTGCATCACTCTCTGATATCCATACAGTGTGTTTGACAAGACGGCCTCTGAGATTAAAATCCATTTCTAAAGGTTAACGGAAACCTCTATAAGTCCTTCCACAATCACCGTGGGAGGCAAAAGGCAAATGTTACATGCCAATCTTATACGCGGCCATTTCAAATAGCAGCGCTGTCAATTTATTGCTGTCAGGAAATCTCGGTGCAATCCGAACGTATCATGTATACTAACCTTCTGGCTGGTCTGAGAATTAAAAAAGCCAAATTATTGTGGAAGGTATTCTCCATTAAAGCCTGCAAGCTGCCAAGCATGAATAGACATGACAGTGGCATGAATATTTGATATTCTCCTACTCTTCGAAGAATCATTTTTTTTCCTGGATGTAGGGCTCTGGACGTGTGGAGAATGAGGAGGATTCATATTTTTTGATTCACTCTTTTTCTTTGCTCCTTGTAGGGGAGCATAATGGAGTTGATGCATAATGCAGCGAGCCTAGAGCTGCTAATAAAGCATTCCTACAAAGAGAAAGGAAGAGAGAGAGATCTATCATGTAGAATAGACAGGAAGTTGGCGTGTAAGAATGTGTGTGTGTGTCATACGAAGGACAAAAACGGTCATGATTTGGTTGAAAAATCATTTGGTTCTTTGGGCAGATTATTTAATTGCGCATGACGTAAGGCTCAGAACTTGGCAACATTTTGTCATGCAGCGTTTTCCCCAGTGACCTAAAAATGAGCCTTAAACTTGATCTCTCCGTCTTAAACTTGAGCTCTTCTACAAATCTCTCTCTCTCTCTCTCTTTTTTGTCTCTCATCCAAATTTGCAATGTGTTCGAGCTGGCGGTTTATGAAGCACAGCTTGAACTCTTTCTTGCTTTTCTCTCTTCCTCCATCTTTACCTGTTTTTTTTTTGTTTTTTTTACTATTATTCATTATAATACATCGTTGGCATTAAAAAAAGACCCATCACATAAATCCAGCTCATTAATAACTCTCAATAGGCGGTGTTCTGACATTCAGTTATCTCAAAGAATGCACTGAACCCAGGTTTTGCAAGTACATTCATCCCAATTCCTTTGTGATGCTCTTAAAAATGCTGTCTGTCCATCTGTGAAACGATTAACTTCATTTGCCGATATGAATAAATGCAATTTCTTCTTGCTCTTCCTGTCATTCTCTGCTCATGCTAAATATAACCTTCAGTTTTTATCTGAAAGGTAGTCTACTGTATTAATTAATATGTTACTTCCATCCTAATGGACATAAACATCTGAAACATCATAAACCTTTAGAAAGGTAGAAATATTTACCAACTAAAACAATCCTTGATGCTCATTTTGTTGTTTTGAGTGCTCACGGTCACAGAGGATACAAATTACTGTGCCTCGGCAAGCAAACATTAAAAAATAAATAAATAGAGCTCTGCAATTTCATCTGTAATTGCTGAATGTTGTCATGACAATGAAGCTGAAGCACATTACAAAACCTGATATATTGATATACCGTACCGATATAAAGAATTTTAGCATGTGATGCGTTGAGCCGCAAACAAGGACTGATATATTTGTAGCTTGAAGTACAAGGTGTGTGTGTCATTAATTTCCTTTGACCTTTCAATTTTCTTTAATGAATATATTAAGTCTGTTTTTTTTTCTATTTCCTGAGACAGCTTTATGGAGTTATGACCTTCTTGGATCTGTGTGGGGGTTTTACTGCTACTTCAGGTTGCAATGCTGCTCTACTTATAGTCAAGGTAGGGGTTTAGATGTGAATCCGTGTGCTGACATTTATTTGCAAAGTCCAGGTTTACAAAACTAGTAACATTGTAGAAAGCTCAAAATCAGGAGACAGCCCTAGGCCAGGCACAAACGATCAAGATTCAGGCAGGTTAAAAGGCCGTGGAGATGATAACGTGAGGTAGAATACACATTTGGCAAGAACTTTTTAAATACAGTTTTAGCCTTGATTGAGAGCTTTTTTTTAAATAATTTAATAATAATTTCAATTTTTTTTTTTTTAATAATTTTTGTGTTGTCTTTTCTTTTCACAAAGTTTGACAAGAAGCAATTCTTTCTTCTAGAAAACGTAACAATCATTGGTGATTTTTGGTCTTCATCTTGACTCATTTAAACTCGATCTTGGCTTGATATTGACCCCTTAAGACTTGGCTTGGACTTGATCTGATCTACTCCTGGTCTTAGACATGTTTTAGCCTTGACAATGGCATTCTTGCCTACAGCCCTGGTGTCACATGACCAAACAAGCAGTCCTTTTTAATAAAAAATAAAGAAATATCTAAGGTTACAAAGTTAAGCATGAAAATATGAACTAAAGCTAGTTTTGCTAACCTGATATGTATTTGTTATTTATACACATATCAGTATCAGTGATATATTAATGTGCCTGCCTATACTGAAAAGCTGTATATTATTTATATTATCATTTTTATTTCTTTTAATTTCGTCCAACCCTTTCTGCCGAATCAGAATTGATTTCGCGAGTCCAAATTAAACCCTTGCCAATAATTAATTAGTTGACAGGCCTAATTTGGCTTCCTGAAACAAGACTGTCAGGGAGAAATTGATGAAGTTCTGCCTGCAGGAAACCTGCAGAACCTTGACCTGTTTTTTAAATCCCTCTAAGTCTGAAATGCAGTTTTTGCTCCCTCAAGGAGACATCAACAGGCTTTGTTTTATAGGTTCATCGGCTCAGCAGTGACAAAGAGTTGGCCTCTTTTGCCCCGAGCCTGCAGCTTGCCTTGGTGCCTCCGTCAGAGTTTAATTGATCCATTATATAATGTGAGGTTCCTGCAGTGAGAGGAACACGGGAAACAGGAAGAGCTCGTTAGGAAAACAAAAGGCCTGTCTCGACGCCTTGATTGTGTGTGATTGAGTGCACACACAATATCAAACCCCCTGCTGTTGGAGTCGGTCAATAAATGTGCAATTACGCAACGGTACTGGGCGGCACCACGTTGATTGCGGCTAGATCTTTAGAACCTGCCGCCTACGACTCAACCCTCTACACTTTGTTATATCTAACACTGATCCAGTATACTGTATATCATAATACAGGCTTGGTGTCAGATCCAGTGAAAAAGGGCTGCACTATAAATCCTTTCTTCCCCTGAAGCACAGAAATCAAAAACTTGCTCGATGTGCTGTTGACTTGCTCAGTAATTAGCTTCATATTCGCTGAGGCAGTGCACTCATATTGTTAAGAGAGGCCTAATAGAACAGGAAAGATCGATACCTTGTGTCGGAACCTAACAAGCGGTCGATAGTCCGGAGGAGTGAGTGTATCCGTGCTGGGCCTAGCCTCTGCAGCAAGAACGCTGCTGAAGAGCAGGATGACCATCCAGTAACTTCCGGAGCCTCTCATTGGCTCTTTCCTGTGGGAAAAAAACAAACAAACAAACACAAATAAATCACAACAATGGCAGATTTGGTGACTCTAAAGCACCCTGAGTTTAATCGCAGTTTAGCTCGGGATGCTGTATCAGGATTGAGGTGATTAGAGCAGACAATAGGAACTGCCAATCTGCAGCGGCTTTAAACTAATGCTGTCAGTATAAAACCCGCATGCAAGATTCAATCTGTCTCAAATTAATTAAGGAAACAGAGGCCTTGTAAAGGAAGAAAGATTAAAAGGAAGTGAAAAGGGTGATCCATAACCCAGTGTC
This sequence comes from Parauchenoglanis punctatus, assembly GCA_030068025.1. Classification (NCBI taxonomy): domain Eukaryota; kingdom Metazoa; phylum Chordata; class Actinopteri; order Siluriformes; family Auchenoglanididae; genus Parauchenoglanis; species Parauchenoglanis punctatus. The sequence goes on along the minus strand of JAQQZU010000002.1, from coordinate 4,223,312 downwards.
AGAAGAAACATCTGCAGCATCTTCTATTTTGAAGATTAAGGCTCTGACGCAAGCATGTGATGTATAGCAACAAACCAAACTTTGCCTTTGCCTTTGCCTTTGCCTTTGCTCCGCAGGTCACCTTGGGTACTAATATAATTTAACCACGCCCACATTTGCACATGCCTTCTACATAATATCAACAGGAAATAAATATTGACACTGACAGCAAAGACATTAAACGTAACTCACTTTATGTGTAATTTAGCAGTTTTTATTATGAAATATCCACAATTATGAATTAGACATGTAGTATACGTATGCAAAGTAAATAATATATTGTACAGTAATATAATTATGTCATCAGAAGTGATACAATTATCTGAATGGAGTCCACCTGTGTGCAATGTAAAGATTCACATGAACTCAATATAAATACTGTACATCTGCACTGGGAAAGCCAGGGGTTTGTTAGAGAACATACCAAAATAAACTGCGTCATGTCACCAAGGAACTATAACAAAAATAAATAAAAAATACAAGATAATCTTCTGGAAAATTATCAATCAAGGTTGGGTTATTAAAAAAAGTCCTAGGCACAGCTGTAACTCTGCCTAGGTCATTATTCAAAAAAGCAACCAAAAGACCAAAGAGCTGGAGAGAAAAGGTTCACAGGACAATCATTGCTTGGACTCTCCACAAAGCTAGGCTTTATGGAAGGGTGGTAAGAAGAAAGCCATTATTGAAAAAACCAAAGGTGTAGGTAGACTCAGCAAACATGGACAAAGCTATTTTTGTCCTTGGCACAAATCTGTAGAAACTCAACACTGTTCATTACATCCCTGTAGTGAAGCATGGTGGCGGCGGCATCATGTTGTGCAGATGCTGCTTAGAAGCAGGGACCAAAAACATGACAATCCTAGAAGAAAGTCTCCAGCGTCTCTAGATATAATGAGAAAGATTGTTGATGGGAGATGAAGGACCAGGAACTCAACAGTGGGAACAGACACCCCCAAACTGGACAGCTCAAGACTGAAAAAAAAAAAAAAAATCCGTTCCTTATGATGTTTTTCCAGTCTTCAACGTTCAGAGTCCGCGATCACATTTTCTCTCCATTCTGATGTTTGATGTGCAAATGAACTGAATCTCTCTCAGTCCATGCAGCACTTTATGCATTGCGCTGCTGCCGCATGATTCAAGGTGTTCCTCTTAAAGTGGTACCGAAGAACCAGAAAGTCTTTGTGCACAAAGTAACTCTGAGTAACTCTAATGTAGGACTAGAAATGCTTTTTCTTGAATTGCAAATCTAAAATAAGAAGTTGGCTTCAAAAGCGCTTGTGCTAAGCAGAACAGTGTCACCTGGCAGGTGTATCGGGATGTTTAATAGCTTCTGTTTCTAGGTCAGAAGAGTTTGCTTTGTTATAAGTCGCTCCTCTGTGTTGCTTTATTATAAGTTGTCCCCAAGTTCAATAAACATGACTCTTTCACAGCTCTTAGCTCAAGGCTCTTTGGCGCAGTGATAATTGTTTTCGTTTCAGCAATTCATTATTCATGCGTCTTCACGCATTTTCAGCACGAAAAAAAAAACAAGCATTTGAACGTAAACAGCGTAACTGGCAGTATGTACTACTAATAAACTCAATCATCAAATGCAGCCCACTTGTCTTCATATAAATATATGAATATTTGATCATGCTTTAGATGAGAATCCAATTTATGACAGTCTTGTTATGTTAAGAGCTGGTTAAATGAGTGTACGGCTTATTTCCGATGTTCAGAAAAGCAGAATGTGAGCTAAAGCTGAGCCTCCCGAGTCTGTCCAAGTTTAGGATTCAGTCAGCATATTTCATACTCTGATAGTGCATGCTCTCAGGGGAAACGACTGGCTAGAGAAAGGAAGGGAAGGAGAGAGTAGAGTAGAAGAACAGGGACAGGAAGGAGGACAAGATTGAAAAGCTGTTACTCTGACTATAGGGACAGTCATCATAACTTCACCTTGTGGCCATAAATCGGCCGTGGCATGGTAAAGCGCTCTGGCATTGACTTTTAAATGAGACGTATCTATCACTCACGATGTACACGATGAATCACATGCTGACAGGATCCCAGCAGGCATTGCAGCCCCAGGCTAAGGGTTTTTCTAAGAGCGCTCAGCCCAGAGCAACTGCTGCGATCAGAACACCGGTGTTCAGAAATCTTCCAAAACATGGAATGAGTTTCATCAAGATCTAGTACAATTCGTAATATTTTTCAAACAGAATTTTGTAGTTTCCATCTTTATTAATAGGAGTCCCATTGAAAGCAGTAGCATATAACATATAGTGAAGGCTGTAGTCAAGACCACCATTATAAATAAATCCAAGATCATGATTAGCTGAGCTCAAGTCAAGAAGAGTCTTAAGGGGGTCAAGGTTGAGTCCAAACGAAAGCGAGATCAAGTCAAGATTGAGACTAAAACCATCAAATCATTTTCAAGGTCAAGCATTTTCATACCGTATATGCAAGAACAAAATATTGACAGTAGATATAGAAGACAGCGAAAACGCTATTTTTGTCAAGAACATACTTAGCAAAGGGCGGTGTGGTGGTTAGCACTGTCGTCTCACAGCAAGCAGGTCCTGGGTTCGATCCCCGGGTCACCCAGGGTGCCTTTCTGTGCGGAGTTTGCATGTTCTCCCTGTGCATGCGTG
>JAQQZU010000002.1:4189302-4206618 GCA_030068025.1 Parauchenoglanis punctatus | reverse complement strand
GGGTCCTTACTAGAACAAGAAAATATGAGCACATCACCCCTATTTTATCTACACTGCACTGGCTCCCAATCAAATTTTCCACAGATTATAAAATACTACTGTTGACCTATAAAGCACTGAATGGTCTCGCACCTCAGTATCTGAGCGAACTTCTGGTTCTTTATGACCCCCCACGCCTACTTAGATCAAAAGGAGCAGGCTATTTGTTGGTACATTGGAAAGTGAAGGCTACAGCAGGGGCATATCTTTCTCTTATAAAGCCCCTCAGTTATGGAACAGCCTTGGATCAACAGATCTGGAGGGTTCTCAGGCATAGAATGTTAAGGTAAACTGAAATGTTTGGATGCTGTCGCCCCCCCACTCTCACATTTTCATTCAGGTTTGTTGACGGTGCAGTGGCTTGTTGCTTTATGTCCCCGGGGCCCTCATGTCTGTGTTACCTTCTGGCTGTCCCTTCTAGTTATGCTGTCATTGTTAGCCTTGCTGGAGTTTCTGCTTGCACTCAGCACATGATATACTCTGTTCCTTAACCATTACTTGACAATGAGCATACCTAACAATCTGCCTTTTCTCTTCTCTCTCTATCTCTTTTTCTGTTTGTCGAGCTGCACATGCTACTCCTGAAATACCTGTGATCCTTACCCCTTCTGCTTTTTGGACCTGATGTCCTACTTCTGGTTGGAGTCATCACTTGGAAACCACTTGCAAATCTCCCTCAGTTACCCAGCTGAGACAGAACATACTTTATGTTAAACTATATTGAATGATGTAACTGTACTTTCTTGACCATATAACATAAAGTTACAGAAGTGTATTAATTGTAATTGCACTATCCAGTGTGACCCAAATGAGGATGGGATCCCTTCTGAGTCTGGTTCCTCTCAAGGTTTCTTCCTCTTGACATCTCAGGGAGATTTTCCTTGCCACCTTTGCCACAGGCTTGCTCATTAGGGCTATATAGGGATATATATATAGATACATTTATAGAATCATAAGTTTATATTGAGAATCAATATACATTTGTGAAGCTGCTTTGTGATGATGTCTTTTGTTAAAAGCGCTGTACAAAATAAAATTGGTAGAATACAAAAGTATGATGCATAAGAAGCTTGCTGCTTCATTTTTTTCACTTAGATTTCTCCTGACATATCCCTATCCAATTTTCCATACCTCCTGGAAAGGGGAAAGAGGAAGGAGGTTATTCTCTTGGATACCCCACATTATACCCCACCTTTCCTCCCCACCAGCAGAGGTCACAAACAACAGAGTTTTAATGTGACTTCTAACAACTACTACCTGTTCACTTCCTGGTTCTGAAGGACCCAATCTCACAATATCAATGCGAAGTCTTGCTATACATAACTCAACATACATACATTTTGAGCTGCTTGTTATGTGATGTGTTTTCATCCTTTGCCTGTTTTTATTGGTTTATTTTCTGGATAGCGCTTTGGTTGTGTTTACTGTTACTGATCCTGTTGTGACCTTTTTCTGGCCTTAACATTTTGGGATTTGAATAATGATCTCATTGTGTCTTCCAAATAAATATCTTTGTACTCAGATGTTACAACACCCTCATATGCATTTTTATGTAAAACAAGTTTTAATATTCAATTTACGGTCTTCATATTATCCCATTGGCCTGGAACACAACACTTTAGAGGCTGAACATCCTGTGTCACTGTAAATTTGACAGTTGCTTGGAGATAAGGTTACATACATGGAGATGAACGTCATCATGGACACGAATGTCATGGCAATATTGGGCTTTGAATGACTTCTTTGAATTGTTCTTTTTTGAGGCAGAATGATTGTACAACATATATCTTTAATAGAAAAAAAACAAGAATTTGGTGAGACTGAGATGTCATGCTCATGCTTGGGGCTGTTTTGCTGTCAGTAAAACTGGTGCATTGCACAAAGTGGATGGAATAGTGAAGAACCTCAGACTTTTTCAGCAAAACCTCAGAACATCAGCTAGACAGTTGAAACTTGGACACAAGTTGCGGTTCCAACAGGACAATGACCTCAAACACACATCAGAGGTGCTTGTGGAATGGATAAAGCAGGCTAACTTTAACCTTAAAACAAGTTCTGATATTAACCCTATTGAAAAAATGTTGACTGTGCTTAAAAGTTGGGTCTGTGCCAGGAAACAGAGATTTAACTGAACTCTATCATATTTGCCAAGAAGAGTGGTCAAATAGCCACCCTGATTTCTGCCAGAAGCTTGTTGATGGCCATAATTTTGGCCCTGTGTTGATTTCAGAAAAACTCAAAATGAAATAAAAGTTCCAAAACGTTTTTTTAAAGTTCTCTAAATTTTCTCCAAATTTTTGTTAGTTTTTTTGTCTAGTATGTTGTAGAATCATTCTTTTCCCAAAAAAAATAAAAACAGATCAAAGATATCACCGAAAGCCCAGTATTCATGTCCATGTTTTTAAACTTCTTACTACAACTATAGGTTTTTCTTCTAATCACATGCTTTCTGACAATAAATACAGATGCAGATAGAGATATGAATAAAAGGTGCAATATTTGGGCATTTGATTGAGACTAGATGTTTGCATTTTGATTGGGATTTTGACTGAGTCAGACGTGAACCAAACAATGATGAACAAACGAAGGACAAAGAAACACAATATTGAGTAACATGCATTTATACCATTTATTCATTCATCCTTAGTAACTGCCTGGTAAGGGTCACGGTGGTTTAAATTAGACTACTAGATTATTTAGATTTTCAGAAATAGAAACAATAGAAAATATTGCAGACAGGTACAAACAAACAAACAAAAAAAAGGTGATGTAGCTAATTTTGAGGAAATGTTTAGACCCACAATGGTCAGAATTGGCATTTGCACAACTGGGTTTTTTTTTCCAGTGTTTCCATTGGCAAAGAGGTTCATTTTAATTTTCATGAAAAAAAAAATGAAAAAAAAGTCTGGTTCAGACCACACCCAAAACATCATAAATCTTAATGTAAATTCAGATACAAATATCTGGAATGGTAAACAGATTGATATACAGATGGTGTCATTGTGTTACACCCATATACACACCTGCAGGGAAAATCATGGTTTTGAAAAAATCTACAGAGTGACCTCAGGCATTTTGCTCCACAACCATGAAACCATGAGTTTTAGGCTTGGTACCATGCACTGGTGGAATCACCAAGCATCATTCACTTAACACTGAAGCATGTGATATAGGCTATGAGGAATGACTCCATGTTGGAAGGCGAAGCTTCACTGGTTACTCTGTAGTTCATCATTGATGACTTGAGCAGCTACAGGGATCCAGGGAGATCGTGTGCATGTAGCGCATATGTGTGTGTGTGATTTTTGGACGAGAGTAAGCCTAAACTAACAGAAATGAGCTGCACTAATCTTATAAGATGGTAAAATGCCGCAGATCGAAAGTGCTGTCATCAAACCGGTCGTTTCATTATCTGCACATCATGTGAAGACTTTCCAAAAGAGGCCACACTGTTTGGTCTATGAAGCTTGACGCAGGAGCCAAACATCACGGATTATTAGGCAGGATGGAGACTGTTGAGCTGTCTGTGCTATCCTCAATTCACACTTCTAGGCAAATGTCTGAGATTTGGAAGCACTGAGCACGTTTATGAAAGTGCTGGTCATGATTAATGGCTTAGCGTTTGGCTGCCTTCGACACCTTCAATACAATTATATTTAGATTCTCTATTATAGTTATGGCTGTATTCTTTTTACTGACTTAACCTAAACCTGTTCATATGAGAATGAGAGTTACTAATACATTTATTATTATTATTATTATTATTATTGTACACAATAATATAATAATATAATGTATAAACTCCACCATATGAATTCCTGTTTCTGTATTGTACTATGTGTGATTTGCACAAAAATAGATGCACCGAAAGTGCCTGTGATACCCCACATGACTGCACTGACGTAAATCATCAAAACACCTGTGATCCCAGCAGGTGACTTGATGCGCTGCCAGTGTGACGCACTTTGTGTCACATTCTATGTAGAAAAGCTGCTGCACTGATTTATCAGTTTATTAGCTTTACCAGTGCTGAAATACTGTACTAATTATAGTAGCAGTATTAGGAATCCTCAGTGTATAGAAAAAAAGACACAGACTCCTAAATGGGTGGAGTTTGATTGGAGAGCAATGCTATACATCAGGGGTTCCCAAACTATCCATGTGGAGTCATTTGATTTGTATTATACAAACATTTATTATTTATACCGCTTATCCATCAGGGTTGCAGGGAAGCTGGAGCCAATCCCAGCTGACTCTGGGCGATAGGCATGGTACATCCTGGGCAGGTCACCAATCTATCGCAGGGCTAGCACAGAGACGAAAACCATACACACTCACGTTCACATCTATAGGCAATTAGAGTAGCCAGTTGACCTAATCTTCATGTTTTTGGAAGGAAACCCACACAGGCAACAGGAGAACATGTAAACTCCAGCCAGTCAGCCCCCAGCTTCGAACCCAGAACCGTCTTGCTGGCATGTTACTCGGAATCACAGTCAAACGAGCCATGTTTAACTGAAAAGCGTGCTTTCATTTTTAGTCGTTTTCACTATCCTGACATGCTGCACTCGCGTAGGAGTTCAGCAGTAAACCTGGACACATTTTGCACATCCATCTACCTCCAGTTCCTCCACAACATCAAATGACTCAACAACAGAAGTCAAGAAACCTAACACAAGCATATAGCGAAAACATTTACTGAATATGGCCTTTTTAAAGTCCTAACTTATGGGTCTGAGATAAAAAAAATAATAATAAAAGGAAGGAGGTAAGGACTCGGGGATGGACAAAATTCATAATGTCCAATATATGTTGTTAGTTTCTGTCATCATTGGGAACAAGTGCTATTTCAGTTGCAATGAAATGATCTATTAATTTTATTCAAAGTTAAATAGTTTCATTTTTAAAATGTGATTGCTTGAAAAACCCCAAATTTTAAAATTAATCTTAATGCAAATAATCATACATATGACAGTTATATGCTATGTCTATACCGACCAGTCTCCCACTAATCACTGCCACCTATAACTATAATATTCATGTTATATTCATGCTGTTGCTGTTCTTCACAATTAATTTCATGGTGAGGTATTTAATAAATGTAATATATTTGTGAGTACAATGAAAGTAAAACATTTATAAAATGGTAAGCTCCAGCTTCAGCCTATATTATACTTAAATATATATATACCCGGCCATTACACCTTATTATATGGGATTTTATAACATCCTTTTCTAAGTCCACAGACATTAAACTGGAATTGGTCCCACTTTGCAGCTATAACAGCTTGCATTATTCTGTGAATCTGTTCCACAAGATTTTGGAGTGTGTCTTTGGGAATTTTTGCCCATTCATCATGAAGAGCATTTGTGAGGTCAGACACTGATGTTGGATGAGAAGGCCTGGTTCACAATCTCCGTTCCAGTTCATCCCCAAGGTGTTTGATGGGGTTGAGGTCAGGACTCTGTGCAGGCCAGTCAAGCTCTTCCACACCAAACTTACTCAACCATGTCTTTATGGACCTTGCTTTGTGCACTGAGGCACAGTCATGCTGGAATAGAAAAGGGCCTTCCACAAATTGTGTCCACAAAGTTGGTAAATAATTGTAATTTATGAGGTCTTAAACAACAATGTTACAGAGGAAAATAACTCTCCATCTCAGACAAAATTCAAAGTAATTACCACAAATAAAGCAAATTAATTGACTCCCTGAGTCTGAAATGAGTCATTCATAACTATTCCTACCAAATTTGCTTGCATGGGTTTTTACACATTTGCGATTTTGAGTCCGTATTGGCATTTCTATAACTCCTAAACAATATCCGAAGAGAAAATCTCTAAGCCAGTGAAGTGCAGGTGTCTGTCGTCTTCCTCACTTCCTCTGTCTGTCTGTCTGTCTGTCTGTCTGTCTGTCTGCAGCTGATAACACTGACAAATCGTCTTTGGAGTTTAGTCTGCCAGCTAAAGCAAACGTGCCAGAAAAGAAAAAAAAAAAGACAATGAGGCTGTGGCATAAAATAACATTAGGAGGCAGAAAGAGAGAAAGAGAAAGACGGAGAGAGAAGAGGATGACAGAATGACCTTCCCTTGTTGCAGATAAAAATCTCCACAATCCATTCAGAGATCATTGCTGATGAGATGATACGGAAATCGGGGGCCAGATTACCGAAAGCAAATGTCAATTTTAATTTACTATCAGAACAGAATGCATTTTCTCTATTGTCCTTTCTAAGTAGGATAATGGGAGGGATAGACAGAGAAAGCGAGAGACAGAGAGCGAGAGAGAGAGATGATGATGATGAGATGTTGCCATCTAACTGACATTGAAACTGTCTAAGCCACTTCATCAACAGAATGGAGCTCCAACTTTTATCCTTTGAGACCAAACAGCCTGCATGTCCTTCAGGTGTGTGTGCATGCACTGAAGCCTGTATGATATAAAGCAAGACACAACAGCTCAATACATATATTTTTTAACTGGAACATTTATTGATGCAAATGAGGCTTTGCTGAATTAAACATGCACACATTTGCATGCTTAATTAAACCAAATATATCAGGCTTTTCATGTTTTTAGAATGAAAATAATGATCTCTCTCTGAAGACTCTCTCAGGAGAAAGATGTTTTTTTTTTAACAGGAAACAGTTTTAGTTTGAATCAAGTTTAATCCAGAAAATAATTAATAAAGCTATTTTAAAAAATTCTGATTGGCAGAGCCATGTTTAAAAATTGTAAATATATGCACACCAGTAAACGCGTCACAATATATGAGTTCTACATTAATTCTAAAAGCAATAAAACCACTACAATTGTTTCATTATGTTGCTTAGCAAACAAAGTGTACTGTTAAGAGACAACAGTGCATGGTAGAAAAATGTTTAATATTGTGAATATTGTTAATAATAAATTAAACAATGTATCGAATGCTGGATGTTATCATATTGTTTTTGATAGACAGGTTTTTTGTAAAAGAAATAAGATTTTATACTCATGGGTGTTTGTGAGAGGGATTTTTTTATAGGTAAGGTGGTACTAGGCATTCTGATTTATGTAATCCAGACCCACTCATGGCTTAGTTTATTTTATGCCATTTTCTGTACAAAATTGGGAGAATTTCATGAATGAATCTAGAAACAGAGATTTTTGGTTCTGAATATAAAAATATTTTAATTATTTTAATTTTTTAATTATTTTATTTATTTCTATTTAATTAAAAACTATTTTGGGAGGGGGAGTAATAAATAAATATAAATAAATTAATAAATAAATGTAATCTGATCTTCACTCGAGTAAGTGTGGTTTGAAAAGGAATTTAAATACCACTTCATAATAATACAAAGTTTTTCAGCAATAAATGACATGATGTGATTTTACCAAATTGGCAAAACTTACTTCATTACAGATCATGACTTTTTTTTGCTGTTGTTGTTGTTGTTGTTGTGTTTTAATATTTTTATTGTTACAGCAAGAAATTGCATGTAATTAACAAATTTAAGACATACAATTTATCCAAATGACAAAAGTTATTTCTACCAGTAGTGTCTTGCTTTACCAAAACAGTCAAAAACAACATTTTTTCAGCTAGCAAATGACTTAAACTCATCTGTCTCACAGCAGCGAGGTGAACCTACTCAGCCAAGCACAGCACAATTGAGCTAATGACTCGCTAGAGGACAACTGGGTCTGTCAGGCAGGGTCAAAGTGTGTGTGTTTGTGTGTGTGAGTGTACACAGAGGTGACACAGCCGCACACTTCTCCATCCCAGACACCTCTTTACTTCACTCCTGTCCTAACAAAAAATAAACACTTGCTAATGACTGAAGCGCTGTGCTAATTTAAGAGTGCACATTATCGTTAGCATTCTCAGGAAAAATAGCTACATTTCCAATTAGTGCAAGCTTCAGTGTCCTAGTTATCTGAGATATGTCTGTCTCGATGAGGCTGAAGACTGTAAAACCGTCCACTATGTCACACTGAGCGGACCATTAACGTTCCACATGTGTAATGCCTGGATTCAAGGAAATTGGCACACAGGGTTATATTAGGACATAAGATTAATTTACAAATCTAAATCGCAATCAAATGGCAAAAAATTTAGGCAATTGTAAAAATACAGCTGTTCAGCAGACAGAAAAGCAGTCCATAGGACAGAGCAATCTAAGCATAAGCAAAAGTCAAAGGGATGAAATAGCAATCAGAGAAATACGCTTAAAATCTGCATGACTATGTAGTTGGCTAGATTTTATGGGGTGTAGATCTGCATGTTCATGTAATTACCCAATCAGGGAATCATTTGGCAGCGGCACAGTGCATAAAATCATGCAGATACAGGTCAAGAGCTTCACTTAATGTTCACATCAAACATCTGAATGAGGGAAAAGTGTGATCTCAGTGACTTTGACCGCTGCATGGTTGTTGGTGCCAGATGGGCTGGTTTGAGTAGCTCAGAAACTGCTAATCTCCTCGGATTTTCAGGACAGAAAGGTGCAAAATACAAAACAAAACAAAACAAAAAACTCAGGGAGTGGCAGTTGTGTGCATAGAAACACCTTGAGCCTAGTGGAGAATAGCCAGGCTGGTTCAAGCTGACAGAGGCCTACAATAACCCAAATAACCACTCTTTACAAATGTGGTAAGCAGAAAAGCATGTCCGAATGCACAACAAACAGAACCTTGATGCAGACGGACTTCAACAGAAGAAAACCCCATTGGGCTCCACTCCAGTCATCCAAGAACAGGAATCTGAGGATTCAGTTGGCACAGGCTGTACAGTTGAAGATTGTTAAAAGACCAGACGACATCATTCAATATTTATTTTTAAATAGCTAACCATGCTAATCTACACCTAAGGAATATTATGAGCTAGCATGACATGGAAATATTAGCTGACAGTTCGGGCATGCATCTATTCCTAACTTCTGTGTGAAATTCTTACTGGTGTCAATGAATAATGTGGCAAAATGTATATTACATCTACTGTGTAGGTTTTACAGATGGCTATAAAAGAACAGATAAATAAATTAATAAATACACAGCAAGGTGATAACCTCCATCTGTCAGCTCGCTTATCTCTAGGGAGAAAACACAATGTTTTTTTTCCAGTCCCCCAAGACCTTCAGTTGCTTGGATTTTAGAAAACACACACACACATACATATACAGAGAGAGAGAGAGAGAGAGAGAGAGAGAGAGAGAGAGAGAGAGGAAATGTGTTATTTATATGCCTGGTCCCATTTTCTTCACAGAAAAAATAAAGTCTGCACCAATGTGGCAGGGCTAAACTCTCTCTCTGTTTATATGTGTATCAGCCCAGAAACAGTTCAACTGCAAACCTAATTACCAGCAAACAAGAGCTGGACCTGAGGAAAACTCTCAGTGGACACACTCACACTGAGGAAAACCAACCACACCCCAACATACTCTACTAAGTTAATATGCTAACTCTGGGACCTCTGAATCATTCACAACTCACATGAAAACTGTTTCCACTGCATTGTACATATAAGATACAAAATTTGAAATGTTTGTTTCTTCCCACCTCCTTGTTCAAGGTGAACTGTCACTGTCATTTTCCTCTAGATTGTTATATATTAAGCTCTGCTTTGCAGGGTGCTGTCATGCTGGCCTACAAGCGCCCTTGAAGAAAGCTACATGTGACAGAAACAGAGGGAAAAATAAGCTACTGAGAGAAATTCAGAAAGTTTTCAAAAGAAAGGAAACAGATATTAAAATCAAGGATGTAGTCTAGTTCAATGCCCAAAGCATGATAGGAATATTATCACAGTGACTTTGACCACAGTATATTTGTTGGTGCCAAACAGTTGGAGCTCCATTCTATTAATGGAACCTGGGATTTTCAAGTGCAACGCTATCTAGAGTTTACACAGATTGGTGAAAAAAACAAAGCTTCAAGTGAGAGGCTGTTCTACTGATGGAAAGAACTTTTTCTGATATGAGCAGTCAGAAGAGAAGCGTCTGACTGGTTCAAGTCTATAGAAAGGCTATGATCACTTCAATAACCACTCTTTACAACCATGGTGAGCTGAAAAGCATCTCAGAATATACAACACAAACAATCATACAATGAGGCGTAGACATCAGGTTCAGAAGACATCAGGTTCAACTCCTGTATGCCAAGGAGGGTACAGTGGACACAGATTCACCAAAACTGGATAGTTGAAGAACTGGACAGTTGAAAAAGACAAGACAATATTATTCGATCTTAATTTTATTGACAAACCAAACTGAACTACATAGCAAAGACTGTGAGGTATCCTGACAAAGAAAGCTTTAGTGTAGTCTCTCGAGGCCCACTCTAATGTTGTCTGCCTTGTAATTTCTCTTCACAGTTTCTGTTTCTTAGCACCTGATAACTTTTGAAGTTGATCAGTGTCTTCAAACAGTTTGGCAAGAGAGTAATACCCAAGGGTCCTCATATGAGGAGCCTACAAGAATATGCTGACAATATAGTTGGGAGAAAATGTGATGTCCTCATATGAGGACAGTGGGGACTCATGCATCTACTATCTACTTTTAATTCCTTCTTCAAGAACATTATGAGTCAATATTAAGACTTTTATAGATAAAATTAAGAGAGTACACCTTAAGGCATGTGTTAACAACAATAATCTGATGTGAATGCCAAAAATTAAACCTTATATTGATGTCTTTTTGACTTTGCAATTTACAAACCTTGATCTAAGCTGAAAGAAGAGACCTGATGGAGGAAACAGACTGTCAAATCTGTTTCCCATGCCTTGTAATTCTCCTGATGGCAGATGGTGTGAGTGTAATAAGAGAAGGACAGACTGTGACAGCGACAGGTGTATAATCACATTTTAATTTTATATTTGTGTCATCCAGTGCTTCACTTAGTTAGTGACTAGCCACAATGAGTTAGGCAAATAATATTTTTAATACAAGTTGACTTTAGAATAGATGGAAGAGGAACTTATTTTGACTCACACCAACCGCAAGATACATCTTGGTTATCAGCCACACCTGCCTAGTTAATGATGTGTAGGCAGTGGAATACGAGGTGCATGTAAAACTATGTGGCTCATTGACTCAGAGTGATGCTGTGACCTTGAAAGTGGCTAGCTTCATCTAGCTTTGTTTCATGATGTCTCACCAAGAATCTGGAGTGATTAATTATTTTTCAGAAAATGCTGGTCTATGGGAAAAATGCTCACTTATACAGGGCAAATTTCTGTCATACCCCAGCTGTGCATGTGTGTTTATGCTTCAGTGACATTTGAGAGCACATACCCTTTTTAAGGTTACACTTTTTGTGCAATAACATACAAAAAACAGGGCAGGCCATTAACATTTCAGCTGTTACAGCATATCCAGCACCATTTAGAAAATGCTATTAGGCTATTATAGACAGTCCAAGGATATTTATAAGGTTTCATTTATCAGATCATCTCTTACACTGTCTGGATTTCTGTCTAATCTATACAAGAACGGAAACCAATCCCTCCCCAAGGATTCTCTCATTTGCAGGTTCCGGCACACGCTAAGTAATATGGATGCAACAGAACCAGGATTCATATACACCTTTGATGGAAGGTCAGACTTCCAGACATTATCTAAGGCCCAATTTACAGTTATAGTATTTGAAATAACAACCAAGGTTCGGGAGGTGTCTAGTATGGGAGGGCTAGAGGTAACATCCCATGTTGTTCAATTGGCCCCATCTGCAATGGATCTTCAACTCAATGAATGTGTTCAAGTTCAAGGACATGGTTCTTTCCCAGAAAGAGTGGGATTCCTCCTTCACGTGAGGGGAAAGGCCTCACCCCTGTTGGGGGAGTTTAAGTACTTTAGGATCTGATGGAAAAAAAGACAGCATAAGAGACCTTGCCCTGGTGAAGGAGTTTAAGTACCTTGTGATGTGATGGAAAAAGAAACCCTGAGAGACCTTGCCCCCAGTGGATGAGTTTAAATACCTTGGGATTTGATTGAAAAAGATAGACTAAGAGACAGTGCCCCAGGTGGGTGAGTTTAAGTACCTTGGGATTTGATGGAAAAAGTCTGAGAGCCTTCGCCCCTGATTTAGGTGCTTAAGTACCTTGGGATTTTATGGAAAAAGAGATTGACAAATGGATTTATTGTCAGCAGTGTTACAGTTTCTGTTGGTGGTTATGAAGCAGGAGCTCATTTTGCAGACTTCACTTTGTCCCTGTGCTCACCTATGATCACCTGGTGGGTAGTGACTGAATGAATAATATCACAGACTGTAAAAGACAGCCTTTGAAAATTTTAATCCACAGGATTGCTTGGCTTACTGTACCTGATAGGGTGAGAACTTTGACAATCTGGGAGTCTTAAAGTTGAGTCACTGCTCCTCCCAATCAAGAGAAGACAGATGAGATGGTGTGGGTTCCTTACAAGGAGGCAGCCTGGTCAGATCCCAGCAGAGGTGAAAAGAAACCCCGTGACAGATGCAGGGCTTGCTTTAGAGATTAGATCTTAGCTAGCTTGGGAATGTCCAGGGATCCTGAAGGAGATGGTACAATCTGTGGCCAGGAATAGAGATGTCTGGAATGACCATCTCAGCCTGTTATCAGTACAAACCCAGTCAGAAAAAGCAGAAGTTAAAAAAACACCTTTATGTCTGTCCCCCCCCCCATCCTTTTATTGCTGTGCTTTTCCTCCCCCTCCCCCTCCCCCTCCCCCAGATCCATTGACCAGCTGGTTAATGGAGATGGCAGTGCAAGGGCTGCAAGCATCAGCACTAACAGCTGTAAGCATCTATGCATGCACATATGTGTATACACATACTGACATTACCATTTATGTCACACTTATAACCTACCCCAGGTTTGTTATGTTATGTTATGTTATGTTTGGTCCCCACTATTATCTCCTTATGCAGTAACTGACTCAGATTTAAATTTGTTACAAAGATAATGCTTTATAGTGCATTACTAATCAGGCATAACATTAAAACCTCCTTCCTGATATTGTGTAGGTCCCCCTTGTGCCACCAAATCAACTCTGACCCATCAGTGCATGGACTACACAAGACTTCTGAATGTGGCTCGACTGGATTGAGATATGGGGAATTTTGGAGTTCGAATTGGGAGTTTGAATTTCAAACCATTCCTCAACAATTTTTGCAGTGCGGTGGGGCGCATTATCCTGCTGAAAGAGGCCACTACCATTGAGGGGCACTGCTGCCATGATGGGATGTACTTGGACTGCAACAATGTTTAGGTAGGTGGTACGTATCACAGTAACATACATATGAATGCCTGGACCCAAGGTTTCCCATCAGCACATTGCCCAGAGCTTCATACTGCCTCCGTCAGCTTGACTTCTTCCCCTATTGCATCCTGGTGCCATCTCTTCCCCAGGAAAGCAATGCACACTCACCTGGCTGTCCACATCATGTAAAAGAAAATATGATTTATCAGACCAGGCCACCTTCTTCCATTGCTCCCTGGTCTAGATCTGGTGCTCACGTGCCCATTGTAGACTCTTTTGGTGGTGGGCAGGGATCAGCATGGGCACACTGACTGGTCTGTGGCGAGACAGCCCCAATCACAACAAGCTGTGATGCACTGTATGTTCTGACACTTTTCTAACATAGCCAGTGTTAGCTTTTTCAGCTATTTGTGCTACAGTAGCTCTTTGATCTTGGATCAAACCAGATGGGCTAGTCTTCACTCTGCCCATGCATCAGTGAGCCTTGGGCACCCATGACCCTGTCACCAGTTCACCGGTTGCCCTTCCATGGACCACTTTGGGGTTGTAATAATGAGCAAGTGCTTTTTAATTGCTTACATAATATACATTGATGTTGATTACAACAAAATTAAATTTTTGTAGGATCTTTGATTTTAAATGTGAGGATTTGAAGAAGTTGATGTGAAAAAAACAGGCTTAAAGAATTTGGCAAGGAAGTGTGTAATAGGAATGAGGATGAATTTACTGGCAACAGTGATGATGAGAGTGAAAGTGTTGATAGTATACTATATATGTTCTTAATGCACTCATAATGCATTTGAAAAAAAAATGTACTAAAGAATATTACATTTTCATGAGGGAATAATTTTCTCTGTGGTTTGTATTCTACCTTCAGCCTTTTGCACTAACATTAAAGATGTTAGGCACTTAAAAATATCGCACTGAAGAATACCGGCATTTTTCCTCTTAGTGATAAAGTCACTTTAAGGGCTTTTTTTCTCCAGGCTTCAACTGCATTAAACCTTCTTTTCATTTAGTCTGCCTCAGCGGGAATGATGCAGTTCATCATGTTGGATATTTAGAGTGTGCACAAGAGACTCTAGTCAATTTGTCAACCCTTAACTGAAGCCACAGGAGGGATGCAAGCCCACTCTGATTCCATCAACAGTGATGAACCTGCAGTGGCCAATGAAAGTAAAGAAAAAATGATGTACTGATGTCTTATTAGGTTCATGACTACGTTGTAGAGAAAGTAGGAGAAACCTAATGTTCCCGCACTGCACTGTAGCACTCATGCAGCAATGTCACTGACTCACTGACAAGGTTCAACAAGGTCACAAATCAGAAAGAGTAAAGGAAGGACAAAATCTGTAATAAGTCACCAACACCTTACTAATAACTTCTTCATTTAAAGTTCCCACAATACACATTATTTTTATATTTTAAGTGGACATCCTACATGCTTATACAATGCAAAATACTGATATGTGTGAAAATCACCATTAAACAGGGACACATAAGCCTCTAGGTGTGAGGGTAAGAGCCAGAATCAGCATTCAGCAGTGTATGCTTGGAGACACACATGCCTCATTAAAAATAAATACCCCATTACATATAATTTTATGTTTAAAGTCGACTAGTTAGGGCAGTGGAAAAACAGCACCGCAAAGTACAAGGCAAAATTTTATAGTCAGCTGCACAGTGTGCACACATCACTATACAATCCTGCTTAGAGTAGCGCATACTAGCTCAAAGAGGCTGATTCAGGCTTGGTTGTTGTGCACTACAGTAGCTGGTGTTGAACATGGTGGAAAAGCTATACAAATTACATCCTCTTTCCACAGAAGGCTACTTATTGATCCCAAAGCAGGGCTCTGTTCAAAGGGGCTATATTTAAGAATTGTAGTTCAAAACATTCAAAAATGAACTAAAATGATCAACAGAATGTGAAGAAATAGTTTTGACGTTATGTCAAAGATGTCTATATACCATGTTGCAGAGATATCTACTGAAGTTAGCATGCTAACCAGCTAGCCCTGGCATATCCTATCTTGTAATACCACTTTGATCCTCAAGAGGCACAGCATCCAGCCTGTCCTCAGTACAACATCAGAGGGTGAAGAAGTGACGCTGCCCGAGGGCGTTTTCTAACCTTTAGTCAATCATGTTGAAGGTACATCAGTTTTATTACTGATGACTGATGTTAGCTAGTTTACTAGCTAACAGAGCACTGATAATGCACTATTGATTCATTTAGCATTAACATAGAAACATTGTAATTAGTAAGATGTCATCTTGTTAGCTAGCTAAACAAAATAATTTCAAAAATACACTGAATAAATGTAATGCTGGCTGTAACTTATCGGATCATTTGAAGAAGAAAAGCTTGACATCATCGTAGCACCAATTCACTGTAAACAGGAAGTTTTATGCTATATTCAGTGAATGATAATTCTGAGACTGGTATTTTATAATCCTGCAGAATACTAAAATGTGTGGAAAATTGGTATTAAACTTAAATAGGTACTTGCATTTGTTTTTGTTTTTTATATCTCAGGCAACATGTGTGTGTGTGTGTGTGTGTGTGTGTGTGTGTGTGTGTGTGAAGCAAACCCCTTTCTTTCCTTTCACATAATTAGAAAATTGCTTGCATTTGTCAAGTCTCAGTGGGGAACTTGGCTAAAATCACTGAAAGAAGCTGAGATAAACCTTCGTTCCTTGTCATTCCATTTCATTTAGCTGAAAACACGCAGCCGAGTACATTCCGCATTCCGTGCACTCCTCGCACAGTAATTCATAATCACAACCCCATTTATAGATCATTGTGAATTACAGAAAGTTATCCAGGTGTTGCATTACAATTCATAAACTTCATGATTGGTCCAGCAATGCATCATGAGCCATCACGAACACCCTCACACCAAACAGCAACCAACTTAGCAATTAGTGAGCTTGTCACTCACAGTGCCTGGCGTGAACGTTTAATTTGGTATCTGCATGAACCATCTATCATATTTAAGGCTGACGTCTCTACTGCACTGTAACTCATTTCAGATAAACTCACATTAATTGCTCCTACTGTTAAGTGGCTCGCTTGGTGTGTGGCAGCAGAGCCATCTGCATGCTAATTCGCTTCAGATTGAAGTCATGATGAAAGTGCCTGAGGCTTGCCTAATGGTGCTTTTGCACTTAAGATGCCTACATTGGCTTCATTTTATCCTATTATCCTTAATTTATTTATATCACTTTTTAAGGTTATGTAATAGGTGTGTTATTCTGTATAGATGTGAAATTCATGCCAACAGCTCCTGGTCATTTGTTGATGCACTATCTTTTATTTTGTGTGTCCTTGTACAGTTAGGTCTATAAGTATTTGGACAGTTTCACAGTTTTCAGATTTTTGCCTCTGTACAAGAGATTTCAAATAAAGCCATCAACATGTCATTGAAGTGTAGAATTTACTTCTAGGGGTTTAACAAAAAATATTGCATTGTCCATTGAGAAATTACAGACATTTTTTTTACATAGCCCCTCTATTTTCACAGGCTCAAAAGTAATTGGACAATTAATAATAAATAATTAATAATTAGACTGATAAGCAGTTTCATGGTCGGTTATGGCAGCAATCAGGATAAATTAAGGAGGTGAAAGGTCTGGAGATGATTCCAAGTGTTAAATTTGCATTTGTCTGTAATCCTCAAAAAACAATAAATGTAAAAAAAACCATCTTTTAAGAAGAATAAGAGCCTTCAGGATGTGCAGTTAGGAATCAAGTTTTTTCGGGTGATGACAGTAATAATTGCAATGATCGACATTATACCACTCTATTGTCAATCATTTTCCTATTCCAGCAAGTGTTTTATTAGAGTTAACAGAACAGCAAAAGAAAGAAACACAGTAAGAGAACAAGAAGTGCATTCTGAAAATCTGGAATCTAAGCTGTATGTATGTACACTACCGGTCAAAAGTTTGTACACCCCTACTCTTTTTCATAGGTTTTTCTTCATTTTTTTTGCTTTCTACGTTGTAAAACATTACTGAATACATCAAAACTATGAAGCAACACGTATGGCATATACTGA
>JAQQZU010000002.1:4177015-4189202 GCA_030068025.1 Parauchenoglanis punctatus | reverse complement strand
TGCCCAGGGTGTACCCCGCCTCTCGCCCCAAGATGCTGGGATTGGCTCCAGCTTCCCCGCGACCCAGACGGATGAAGCGGTATAGATAATGGATGGATGGATAATTAAATGTGGCTCAACATGTTTTTTGGGGTTTTTTTTTTACATATTTTATATTTATTTATTTATTTATTTCAATGCCATGAAAATTGACCTTAAACAATCAGTGAAAACAATGAAACCTAGGTAAACATCTAGAAAAATCCTCCAAACGAAGCACGGGAGCAGAGGTTCCTTCTAAAAATGCTAAACTCAGAGTACAACTTCATGTTTTGTTCGAGAAATGCACTCCCAGTGTCCGATAGACGGACATGACAGACTAATAACGTTCTTTCGTTTTTACTAAACTAATTGAAAAAGCATGTTTTAGTGTAATGGCTGCTCATTTTTTAAACAGGAAGCTTAAGTATGTGGAAAGAGCCTGACAGACTGCCTCATTTGTCTTCCAGATGCAGAATTACTTGCTGGATTAACTGCACCAAATTGTAATTTCCAAAAATAAATATATGAAAATAAAATTGTGAACCAGAACACAGACAGGTTAACCAAATTGAAACATCTGTGATGGTTGGAGAATCTGGGGAATCTTGGTTGCCGTTGTATTTACATTATTCTTGTAAGAAGGTAGTGTGCTGCGCTTGCGTGTTGATCTGACTTCATGGACTGCAGTGCTAGCACTGTTTTTAACAAGAAGAAAATAAACAATTTCACAAATAATAGTCAGGTTATGCTGTTCACTTATAAGTATTTTTTTTTCTTTAAACTGAAAAGTCAGCTCTAAATTTCATTATAAACCGTGAGAGGTACCAGTTTTACTGGTACTATAAATGATTACAGATTTGCTCATTAAGAGAAAATGGTTTTATATGATCTAATTTTCTTTTTATACATCATTTTTTTCTGTTAAGAAGCAAACCTTGATGGGTTTTCTGCAACATTATTACTTTTCTAGAGCTCAAATCTCACTTGTAGCAGTAGCATTAGCATTTATGTTGGTTATTATAGAATAATGTTATAAATTATAAATATTGTGCAAATGCAGGTTGGAAAAGATATTGTCTTCAAGGCTATTTGTTGGACAATTATTAGTTTTCTGACCAAGCGGTTGTCACCTTGGAAATATCATTGCATTCTTTGATGAGGTAAATACATGGTGTTAATGAGTAGCTCTCCTGAAAAATGAGTGATGTCATTTTAATCATTTGCCTGTTGTTTCTGCGAGCGGTGATGGGAGAACAGGACGTGGCCTATTAACTAGGCTTGAATACATTCATCTAAAGGGCATTCGGCTTTTTATAGTCAGAGAACAATAAATGTGGTGGATATTTTTACACGGACGGGAGCTTATGAACAGAAAACGCTGTGTTACGGTGACTGGGCCTCCTTCTTGCTTCCTGTGCAGAATCTCATGATCATGTTGTGTGAAGAGTAAAACATCAGAGTTTGTGGTGTTAAGCGATGACGAGGCGGTGTGATGTGGCTCGGTGCAAAGCCGAGTTCCAGTTACGCCACCCCGATGTTGATTATTTCCAACAACAGCACACATCAGTGTGTTTTTTTCCTCTCATATTATAGGATTTCACCAATGTTTACAACTTTAATTTATTAATGAATGACACATTTTAATGACTTGTGATGCTTTTCTGCTCACCATGGTTGTGAAGAGTGGTTGTTTGAGTTATTACAGCCTTCTTCACAGTTTGAACCTCTCTTGTTAAGAAGGCACCCACAGAACTGACATTGTCTGGATGATTTTTGTTTTCCACACCATTCTGTGAGACTGTTTTGGGTGAAAATCCTAGTAGATTATGAAAAACTCAAACCAGCCTCCAACAACTACGCCACGGCCGCAGTCACCAAGATTACATTTTTCCTCATTCTGAGGTTTCATTTGAACACTAAATAAAACTCCCGACATTATTGTATGCATTGCATTGCAGCCACATGGGAAAAATGGGGAATCAGTCAAATGCAAACTGAGTTGTTTTTTTGTTTTTTTCAGTACACCCATATACTTGCATTGGATTCCGATTAAAACTGGCCCCTTCCAATATAATATATGCATTATATGGCATTGCATTAGCCAGCAACAGTGGCTAATTAAGCATTTAATGGACATTACTACCAGTTACCTTCGTAAAGTATTGTTTTCACATTGTAATATAAGCAAAGTGATTATTATTCCATTGTGCTGCATTGACTTGAACCTAGCTGGGCCTCGCTATGGTCCAGTGGTTTCTTTTCCCTGATGGGAAGGAGCGTAACATTGGAATCCAGTATTCAGCTATTTGCATTTACAATACAGCACAGTCATCCCAATTCGTTTCCAGTCTTTCTCTCTGCAATTGTTTTGGCCAGCTTCCATCTCATTTTGAGCGCTTCAGGGTTTGCAATTTCCTGCTTAACTTCATCAGCGTCTTTCCTGTGCTTTGCAGAGTAATCTGCCGTGGATAGCTTGGAGGTGTTTGGCACAGGCTGTAAAACAGTCATAACATTTGTGCCACTAGTATTGAAGAGTTAATATGCAATAGATGTAGGATGGATATGTTTTATACATGCATGCATGCATGCATGCATACATTTATATATATATATATAGAGAGCGAGAGAGAGAGAGAGATTTACTATGCAACTAGCTAAGTAATTATAAAGGTAGTGAGGTATTGACCTGTAATTTTACATAATAAGTGAATTGGTGCTTTAAAGAGGGATCACTGGAACCCAACAGAACTATTAAAATGAGTACTAATTTAGGTCAAGATGCTAACTAGCTAACACTGTCCTGTGTAAGCTTTGCTAATTACACAAACATTAGCCATAACAGCTGTGAAACCTGCTTGGGAGCTGCACGTGTTAACCACATCAGTGAAAGAAAAATTCTGCTTTCTTTAATGTTCATGTTCAAACAGCATTCAAATCTCTACAAACAAACATGTTTACCCAGATATTAGCATGTTAGCTAGCTAGCAATGTTATGGGCAATTGGGAAGGCTATCTGGCAGCAAGTACTGCTAACATTAGCATATGTTAGTTAGCTTGTTAGCAATTATCAGCTCTATGTTAATTCAATAAAACACAAATTTGTTTGTTTTTACAACAGGTGTATGTGGAATCATCAGTTAAAGGGAAAATACATGAACATTGTAGTTGACAGCATAGTGTATTTCACTGACTGAAATTTTAGCCGTGCTTCACCTCTAGTCACATTTGCATTGTGCAGTGAATACAAAAATCTGGTCACAAATAAGGCAACTGAAATATCATATGAAGGAAATGCTAAGAAAGTACAGCAAATTAGACAGTTTACATAAGCTTTGCTTTCATACAGTAAACAGTAAGTGCTAGCGTTTTAGCACCATTGTGTTTGAACATTCAAGTGTCTCTCTTCTACAAAACCAAAACCAATACAAATACAGCATTCTCTTGAATACACATTACATTACTACAAAAGCAAGGTTTATTTCCGATGGATTCTCCAAAGTGAAACTATTTCACGTCCCATAAATAATATTTCTCTTCTCCATCCCCAGTGTCTGTTTTACTGATCTCAGCATCTTTTCCTTTGTACCAGGAAGAAGGAATAGAAGAGAAAGAGCTCTTGATATACAGGCAGACATTCTGAGATGTTTTAAGCTATTGCGCTCAGACACAGGCATTAATCATTTCACATAATATATTTCACCAAAACTGAACATGAGCAAAAATATATCCCAATACTGTACAGTTAAAATACTGTGCCCTGATTTATTCAGGACACTTTTCACTTGGCCCAAATACTTGAGTCTGCTCCAAGGATTGATTCTGGGCTCATAATTGCTTTCACATAGAAGAATTCCTTCTGAACCATGAATCCATTGCACAATTCCACGTGTCATTTTTGTGCACTCAGGTTTGCATCCAGCTCTATAAAAAAAAAAAAAGTCCTTGTTTAATATATCAGGAAGGTGTTCAGTCTCCTTTATGACCAGAACAACGTTTCCCTCACTTCAACGAAACCTGAAACAGGAACTAATGTGCCAAGTTAGAACCGATCACGTTACTTGGCACGCAGCAGTGAGAGCAGATAGCGTCCATACCTCATGTGGGCCACACCATGGTTTGGTGGAAGCGAGTCCCAGTCCACCATTTTCAAGACTACCAAGGAATGCAGGACTGCTCCTGCAAGTATGTAAACAACCTTAGGTCTGAAATAATGAGTGCAAATTGCATGTGCGATTCTGAAATGTGGTCAGAGTTGTGTTTATTATAATGCAGACGGATTCAAATGTTTTCCCCCATAAGGCCTACTTCTGAGAACTTTCACCCAACTGCTAAGTATATGTGTGCAAGTGTGTGTGTGTGTGTGTGTGTGTGTGTGTGTGTGTGTCTACATACTCTGATGTTAACATGATGAGTTCCTATGCAAAATGGTTAGCTGATAAAATTATTTATTTCTTTTTTGTTATTTTTCATTTTAACTATAAATTTACTTCTTTACCCAGTTTAAATATCCCTCAAATAATGAAAATTGAAATCACACAGATATACACTGCGGTCTATAATTTACTTAATCAGTAATGAAAAATAAGAATTTTATCTTCTTTTAAGTTATTATGGCATACCTTGAACAAAGGTATGAACTCTTCCTCTTTTTCATTCATTTCATCCATGCAGTGAACACACACACACACACACACACACACACACACACACACACAGCAGCAGGCAGCCACCCGGGGAGCAAGCAGGGGATAAGTGTCTTCAGCCATGGATGCACAGGGAAGGGAAAGTGCTGTTCATTTACTCTTCCCACTCACGCTTCTGGCCGGTCCAGGGACTCAAACCGGCAACCTTTCAGTCCCAAACCTGCTTCGCTAACCTTTAGGCCACGGCTGCCTCAAAGCTTCCAAACTATATTTTATAAGTTGCTCATATAAGCAAAAATAGAACTTTTCAACTGTGTATGAACAATAATACATAACATACATAGAATAATAGTTGAGTCAATACTATGTATTTACTGTTACCTGATATATAAGTATAAGGAATGCTGTTTTGTCAGCATTTTAGGAAAAGAACTGCATGCTTTTAGTCGACATGTACTGAATTCTGAGCAGGTAAGCTTAAGTGTGATACGTAGTACTAAGCATTTTGTGTTATCCTTATCGTGCTGTTCAGGAGGAAGGAAAAAGCAAGTGCATCGCCTGTACATAATCCATTTACTGTGCTTTGCATTATTGAAGATGTTATACTACTTTGCAGGCATTGTCAAGTGTCTTGCTCGCTCAGATTACTTTGGTATTATGCAGCAAGTGGAGTGTAGAAAAGAACAAGGATGGAAAAGGCTTAATGTGGAAAAGAAATAAAATGGATAGACGAAAAGAAAGACGTCTTGTTATAGAGACTGTTCAGCGTACACGGATATAAAGTTTACCGAACTTCAGAGTGCTTTAAGACATGCTTGAAGAAGGTGGATTGACCTGTAATATTAAAAATCTTTTCAAAGGTACAAATAGAAAGGAATTGGTGGCTTGTTACTATAAAGCCTTTTGGCATTTGTAAACAAGAAAAAGAGATGGGGTGCAACCTGGTTGCAAAAAGACCTCATTAGCCTAGCAACCTGATGCTAATTGGTTATGATCTGACTGAAGAATTTTATCGAGAAATCAGATTGACATTAGCTAAAATGCTGTCTGCTTATTATTATGGATTAGCACTAAAACGCATGCAGTGCTATTTGGCTAAAGAAACATTTTCAAATGGTGCAACTCTAAAAGATTATTATGGCTTGGCGTCCTGTCAGTGGTTAAATGATGCTAAGCGGCAGTCTAGCATGTAGTGGCCAGATATAAAACTATGAGCATTTATGCTACGGAGATACTGAACACATTCAAGTTTCTTGATGCTAACAACTTTGTAAAAGGTGTTCAATGATTACAACATCCAGGATGTATTGACACTGAAAGTCAAGGTGCTGCCAAGTCAGATGCCTTAATTTCACTTGTTAGCTGAACAACATTACCTGGCTAAATATGTCCTAAATAACTCACAATTCCACAATAACAGCATGACCTAGCTATATAGTGTGAGCTAGCTAGATTCTAGATGCAGATTTTAGGCGAGCATTTTTTTTACGCCAGTTTGATAAAGCAATATCAAATAAGCATGCTAGCTAACTAGCAAGTTAAGCCTGTTATTCTCTTGACTGCTAATTTGACTGATATGAGAGTAGCAGCTCAGCTGAGATGAAATGGGTGAAAAATATCCCTCCTATAAGCCTGTAAACACTTCTGTTGTGTTGGTCTGCGGTAAATATATCATTATATTGTATAAAGCTTATGTCTAGAATAAATTATCTTATCGGTGCTCAATATAAAAAATGTAATGCAAAATAGTAGAACATGGCAATATATTAGACTTTCCTTATTGTCTCATTCATATATTGTTGTATTAGTCTTTTTATTTATTTTTTAATTTATTTTATTATATGCAACCTCAAAGTTCTTTTTGCTACTTTTTTTTTTCATTTTCACTCCCTGATTTTTATTTTCAGGAGTAAATTTGAGTACTTGTGTTTAAAGGCAGTGGTCTAGTGCCAAACCTCATGTCTGATGGAAAATGTGAAAAAAAAATGTGGCAACTCGGAAAGTGTGAACTACATACATCATTTGCATAATCTGAATAAGAAACCTGGAGCAGGTGTTGTAATGGATTTTCTGAACTTTTGCATTGAATTTTATTTGATGTGTTTGGTCATGATACTGAGACGATACCTTCTCCGGCACTAACCTGTGATTGTGTATCTCACTTGATCTCACTTTGGAACTGAATGTGAAACCTGATGATCGGGTTGCCACAGCACCACACTCACACCACATGCTAATGTCCATCTGCTGGGGTTGGATAACGCTCCCTTGTGGTCTGGGGCCGAAATAAAATTCAATCGCACTCCTAATTTCCCCTAAAGAGGAGGAGCCGATGCCAGATTAGTGTTGAGAAGGAAATTAAGGCTATCCTTAATTCTTTCCAAATCCTTTGCAAATCCCTACACAATCAATTTCCCTTACTTTTTTTTTTTTTTAATCTTTCTTTTATCTATGATCTTCTGATAGCTTTGAATGTAGGTGTCATTTGTGGGCTATATTCACCACAGGGTTTTATTAGGTGGGAATATTTATGTAATAGATTTTTATAAATGAGATGCTTAGCGATTTTAGAGAGCCATTTCAGGTCGGGAAACACAAGTAGAGTTATATGACATTGTAAAGCCCATAGGGATTTATAAAATTCATGGACAGGTTTAACACACACACACGGCACAATGAATCTCGTGACATTTTCTTCCAGGAAATAAAAAAATCTTTACTGCACAAAGGACACATTATACAGGTGTAAGTGTAAATGTCAGTGTAATTGCCTCTTCTTTATCGAGAAAAAATGTGTATGAACCTGTTAACAAGTGCGTATCAGAAGGAAATGGTATCTGAAATTCCGACATAACATACACAAGGTCCTCACACACACTTATCTGTGATCATGTGATTATGTCTGTTCATTGCGGTAGAACGCAGAAGAGCTGGTGAACTTTTAATAAAAAATAAAAAAAAACAATGATAAAATCCAACTATTGTGAACATATCGAGAAATACACCTGTCATTTCCGATTCATTTGTATTATTTGTTGATGTAATTATATTTAGTACTCTATTGGAACCTTAAGAATCTTCATTTTTAGCTAGCTAGCTACTCAATAGTACACTGTAGATCTTTGAACGCACCCAGGTGTGTCATTGGTTGTTTTAGTTCTATAAGAGTTACTATTGCACCTAGTGGTCAAGAAAGGGACTGCAACACGTGCTAATAGAAGACCATTGGGAACGACTCATGCTGCCCCATACTCACGCTATTGAACATGTTCAGTGAAGGATGTGCAGAAGACAAGACAGTTAATAACAGAGTTGCTAGGTAGCATTTTATTTTATGTTTTTTTTTTTAGCATTTTTAACCCTAGGTACAGAACCATTTCTATTGTAAGCTATATTGCAAAGATATATCTTGCCAAAGTGACGTTTCTCAGGCAAAGGCTGTGAAAAAGAAGACTTTATGTTGTTGACTGTCAGCTTCCTATTACGAGGCTACTCTAAAAATTCACTAGACAGTAGCCCATAGCATAAATTATGTGTCATAGCCTCTCAGCTTAATTTTGTTTGAGGCTGGCGTTGTCTTGCCCCACCAAAATCTAAAGTCATGGTTTTTTATTTCTTCATTGTTTGAAAGGGTTGCTTAGGTGCAACAAAAGCAGCTCAAACAAGCCAAGTAATCATTATATGACCCTTTTAAATTCAGAGTCTTTTCAGAAGAAAAAGAGAATGTGGAACTATGTGGAAATAAAGGAAAGTGTCGTTTTTTCTTTTCCTTTTTTTCCCCCCAAAAATTGGACGTGATTGCTAAAAGTCTTAAAATGAGTAGGAAATGAAGGTAATGGAAACATCCCCACACTTCAGATGAAATGGCATCTAAAAATAAAATGTAATGTCCTACTGAATACAAAGGAGAGCAAACAGCACTGTGTTTTTCATTCTCATAAAAAGCCATTTCATAAAAACCCAAGGGCTGAATCCTCTTTCACTGATGGATGAGAACCGTCATTGAGTCATGTAGCAATACAAAGAAATATTGTCCATTAGGACTTAATTTAGTTTCTAATGAATTGGATGCTAACTTATTTGTATTGTTTTTACTTTATATGAAGAAATGACTTTGAAATATATAATTCATATTTAGTTTTGTCTGGTACTATTCAGGACTTTAAATCTCACTGTTACTTTAATCCTTCAGCCCAGCTGCTTCGTGGTCTAATCTAATCTAATCGGTAAATAATCACTCTTTGCCTCATCCTTACCTTTATTTCCTCGCAATGCCCATTTCCTCCTAATTGATTCAAAGGAGATTTTTATCGTGTCTTTGAGTGTGGGCTCTTTATTGATGGCATTCGTTTAAACCCACTTCAGATTGACAGCTTCTATTAACTTGTCTAATTAGCCGTCCTGATGTACGAGATGCCTGTGGATCTCTAGTTCCTATGGAGACAATCTGTTGCCTTAAAAGGTGTAGTTTTTTTTTTTTTTTTCATGCTTCTTCTCCGGCAGAGCACTACCCAGAGGCTGCAATGCAGATAGACGGGTGTAGCATGGTAGTTAGGTATTGTATGGCACGGTTGTTGTTTGGGGCATACATCAGCGGGAGGATTTTGTCTTGTGAATGTATCAATGTTTCTTTTTTTTTCTTTTTTTTCTAATTTTTTGCTAAATCTTGGCTCTAACAATGATGCTCCTAATTAACATGATGCACTGAGCTCATTTGTTTTGGGTTGGCTGCCCAAATACACAGTCTCTAACATGGACCTCAGATATGAATTAACACTATATACTAAAACGATCTTGCAATGATGATTCTAATCATCGCATTTTCTCTCCCACAACTGTCCAATTTGCCAACATATAGGCCGACGATAGCTGTAGTATCATTCAAACTCGCGATCTAAGACTCCAGGGATGAGCACATTTCCAATTATACTTATATTTACACAAAAGAATCTGTGTTTTACTGCAGTATAGAAACCATTGCTTATTCATAGTTTCAACAGAAGTGAGCAAACAGTCAAACATTAAAGAAAAGGTCAGTGTATAGTTTTCACTGGTTCCTCTGTTTGCTGCAGGTGTCAGGTCCTTCAACATGGAGGGCTTCTACATAATGTAATGAAGCAATTAAATCTGACTGAAGCATCAAGACTTTGTGTGTGTGTGTGTGTGTGCGCGAGTGAGCGAGAGAGAGCTTTTGATGGATCAAAGTAGCTTGAATACATTTTACCACCTGCTTGTCAAGATAACAGTTTGATGAATTCAAAAGTCTCACTGTATGAAAATGTATTCTCTTTTAGAAAATGAAATGAAAGACAAAAAAGATTCCACCAGGATGTGTTATAGAGCAAGGGGTCAGGGTTAGCTTCCTATATTTGGTTTTGCTTGGAACTGCGTAACAAAGACCACTTTAATGCTGGGTTATACATAAACTTGGAGCTATCTATACACTTAAAAAAAGGTTCCTATATAAGGTTCTTTGAAGAGTTAAGACATAAAAATGAGCTTCCTAATGAGGTTCTACTTGAAACCATTCCCACTCGGAAACATTCTGTTGGAGGGTCCCCCAATATCTATCTATCAATCAATCAATCAATCAATCAATGAATCAATCAATCAATCAATCTGTCTATCTGATTCCTCAATGGGAGTTAAGGGTTCATGTGTATCTCCCAAATGGGAAGCACTCTGTTGTAGGGCATTCATTTGTAGATGCTATCTATCTACCTATCTATCTATCTATCTATCTATCTGTTTAAAAAAAAAAAGGTTTTCACAATGGCTCTTTGAACTGGAATGGTTTCAGGGTTAATGTCCAAGCAGAGGTTCTACTTGGAACCATCTCCATTAAGAGCTCCCTAAGACTGCCAAAATGTTTAAGAGAACTCTCTCTCTCTCTCTCTCTCTCTCTCTTTGGTTTGGACAGATAAAAGTTAAGGATCACCTAACTAATGGGGTTTTTCTTGGAACCATTTTGCATAAAAACCCTATAATGCTGGGTTTTACATAAACCAGGGTTCCATAGAACATCTATCTATCTATCTATCTATCTATCTATCTATCTATCTACCTATCTATCGACACTCTTCTAAGCAGATTTACAGGTCAGGGTTAACTTCCTCCCATTAAGAATGCCAGGTTCTACATTAAACCCTTAAGAGTTCCCCCAAATTACAAGCTGAACAATAGTTTAGGTTTGTAGATGTAACCCATCCATGGGGTTCTAATGCGGACCTACTTGTCCCATAAGGACACACTGTGTTACAGGGTTCTACATAGAACCTTTAAGGATTCCTGCAGAGTGACAAATTAAATATATGTGGATGTAATCTGTCTGTCTGTCTGTCTGTCTGTCTGGAAGGCAAAATTTCACATATTAGGTTGTAACTTAAATTATTTAATGTTGTGGATGATAGGATGATGAAAGATCCTATATAAATTTATATACTTTTATTGCTTTAGGTCACAATTTATAAGATGCATCTTCAGATGTAATATTTGGCTGTGTGCCAGCAAGGTGACCTTTCAGGTGTATCAAAAATTAATATGTGAAGGCAGTATATGTACAGGGGACCTAGACAGCCATGCCATTATCTGCTCTTTTTACAGCGCTTTTACAGTCCAACAGTACACTGGGGGGAAAAAAAAACTGGGACAGCATTAATTGGATTAGGATGATATGAAATTACAGATGCATTTTTGCAAAAGCTGTTTATGACAATGCCATTGGATGTAACTTTCTGTATTAAAAAAATAGGTGTAATAACCATTTAGGGTAAATAGCAATTATTCCTAGTAGATAATCAGTGAATGTGTATTAAATATTCTTATCTATCACTACATAGCTGTAATTAATTATGTAGCCCAGGGATTTTGTTCAGTGATGCACTTTGAAAGGATGAGACAGAGAAAGAAATATGAAAGCTATTAGTTGGATTCTGTTATATACGTCTGGTGTTTTATAATCCAGGGCATAAAAAATTCTAGCCTCTATCTCATTGTGGTGTTAATATAGGAGTGCACTAATGATAATTGGGCATTTTAACGCTCTACTAATGGCCACCGGTCATCAATCTTCGTAAAATTCTTAACACCTTAAATGAATTATGATAAATACTTTAAAAAACTGCCGGCTTTTAAAAGCATAATCGTTTATAACTTTTGCAATTTGTCTTCCACAATATGGGATAGCGTGACAGAAAGATTATCTAACCTTGAAAGGTTTGTCGGCTCGGATAGTTTTCTCTGTCCTTGTCTATAGAACAATCTCTGCATAAAATATCTCCACATCCGCAAGATAGAGATAGATAGATTTCGATAGAGACAGAAAATTTAGGTGTAAGAATTTTATTATTATTATTATTATTAGTAGTAGTAGTAGTAGTAGTAGTAGTAGTAGTAGCAGTAGCAGCAGTGGGTGGCACGGTGGTGCAGTGGTTAGCACTGTCGCCGCACAACAAGAAGGTCCTGGGTTCGATCCCCGGGTCACCCAGGGTGCCTTTCTGTGTGGAGTTTGCATGTTCTCCCCG
>JAQQZU010000002.1:4152830-4173306 GCA_030068025.1 Parauchenoglanis punctatus | reverse complement strand
AAAGGCACCCTGGGTGACCCGGGGATCGAACCCAGGACCTTCTTGCTGTGAGGCGACAGTGCTAACCACCGCACCAGGAGCGAATAATACATTTCTTATATCCCTAAAACATATGTGGTGGTCTCTGGTACCCATCTAGTTTTTAGACCTACATACAATAGAGGGTCTCCGAAAATGATATAATGTGAAGGCAATTCCCAGGCTGTCACACATATTTTAGACTCAAACACTGTATTTCAGAGTAGATGCTACAAACCACCAGCCTCAATTTATTACTGGCTCCATTCATCATTTAAAAACACACATATTGCCCGGACTCTTGCCTTTTCATTGCAGTTCACTCCTGTGCATTCAGATCAAAAAAAAGCTGACAAGTTTACATAAGTATAATGTCAGAAATGATGCAGTGCAACCACAACTTGGTTAGGATAATCAAGAAGGAATCCCAATACCCTTATTAATGCCCTTCATCTACTTTTCCAAAAGTATTCAATTTGGTCGAGGTTCCTCTAGACTAGACGGTCAGGATAAAAATGCTCCCTGGTCCTCACATCCTTAATGTCTGATTTCCAAGACAAAAGATGTAAAATTTCCTTTTACATGATTTCCGAGACAAAATATCTCAGTTTGGCAGTCAATAGATCACTCATTATAATCATCATCAAGACCATCATCATCATCAATCCATCCATCAATTAATCAATGTACAAAAAAAGTTGTAAAAACAACATAATAGGCAGTGTGTGTGAGAGCCAGTGTGAAACATGTCCTCTATAATGTCTGCTGTCTCAATGGAGCTTTCTCAGAATAATGGGAAAAATCTGCCGCAGAACATTTTCAGGAAACAATGCTGTTTAAATGAATTAGCCAAATGAGTGTTTAGAAGAAAATGGAGAACGGTAACAAATGATCACATGAACACGAGCAGTTAAACAAGCAATTAAAATGTTTCCTACTTCTGATGTCTAGGGAAAACCTTGTTGATAAATTGGATTAATCGTTACTTATGCTGTTGAAATCCAGACTCTGATTCTCAGAAGTTGTTGATTAATTCCAATAACAGCAGCTCGGGCAGTATTTCAGCTGCGAAAGAAATCGCACGGTCATATTAACACGCATTTTAATACGCTATTGTTTCTATAGTAACAACAGAGGAAGCAAAAGTGCCGCTTAATCCAAGACTCATAACAAATGGATTAAATAATGTGGTGTTATTTAACAAAGAAAACTGTAACGTAATCACAGATACGGTAAAAGTTCGTGAAAGAAGATGTTTATTTAACATTTATGGAAGAAGTCTCCAGTGTCAGTGTCAGCGCTTAGGAACAGTTGGTAAGTCTCCAGGATGTAGGATTTCACTCTTTCCAGGTTCTTACATAGTAGCATGACATAGCTGGTGAAAGCGCTGTTTATAGCTGCTATAACATAAGTGACAACAGCAAGTAACTTATTTTGTTGATGTTTTAATAATTTAGTAATTTTTATAGAGTGTGATTTGTCTTTTTTTATTAATAAAAACTTAAGTTTGATAACAGCAACTCTGCTTCTTAGCTAGATCATTGCTTATTTTCCCATAACAGCACACCCGAAAGTGTTTTCTTCTTTATAATACCATGTAATTATATTGTGTTACTTAATATTGTGTAATTATGTAATACTATGTTTAATACAAAATTACTTAAATTTATTACTGGATTGAGTAGAGTATTTTTTTAAATGCTGGCACTGATCACAAATTGCTATTATTGAAAAAAAAAAACGGAACGGTAGCGGCTCAAGTGACACTATCATTAGCTTTTATATGTTGGACTAGCTGTGCTTTAACAGCCAAATACAACTTAATACACCGATTAACAGAGCTAAAAGAAAAGAAGAAAGCATACTGCAATCTTTCCTGATCTGAAATAGTCCTTATCCTTTCTCTCATATCCATCTTCCCCCTCTATTTGTTCCCCAATTTCAGTTTTTCAGATAGTACAATAGACTGGAAAAGTGGAGTAATTTAGACCCATAAACTATGAGATTCTGTGAGATGCGTGAATAAAAAAAAGTACACTACAAAATAAGATTAATGTCCCTATTCTATTGTTATTATATCTTAAATTAGTTTGGGTTTTTACTGCAGTACTGAAATTGACATCGATTTTTTGGAGCAACCTCCATATCCACTCGAGGCGTGATTCATTCCGAAGAGCAAACCCACATACCAAATGTTTTGAAGTTGCCTGAAGTTTGAATTAATCTCCAGACTGTTTGCGCGAGCTCAATTTATGAGTGAAGTGGGACCACACTATGGCTTCATCTATCTGAATAAGAGTGCTACCGAAGCAGATACACTGAGAAACAGAGGAAAGTATTCGGAATGATAATTCCCATCCATCATTCATCTGCGGAAAACCTCTACAACCGTACCTAATTCTTTTTTTCTTTCTTTTTTTTTGCAGTAAATATGCTGACCTTTCTTTCACAAATATGACATATACAGTAAGTGGGAAGTTGGAGCTTGCAATTTTATTATTTTCTACCTCTAAGCTACAAAATGGGGGATAAACACAGTCTTTTGTTAAAAAATAACCTAGCCAGCTAATAGTAATGAGTGCTGTGTGTTTTCTTCCTCTGAACAACAAAATGTGCAGCCAACTTAAAGTGAAGATAACTTAACCATATTAAGATTTAATAGCTTAATATGGTTATGTTGATTAATCTAAAGCTAACGCCTGTACATACGATATAACTCCTTAAGGGTAAGAAGTGCGACTTTGTTTACCGTTGTTGCTCTGAGCAGCCATGTTGATTTCACCTCACTTGATGAACTCGAAGTTAAGGAGACCATCCCAAGTTCCTGAAGTTGCTTTTTCTTTGTTTTTTAGACCTCTAGTTGAATGCAGCATTAGAATGCAAGGTATTTCATTTTTCTACATGTAAATGGATTCTACAACCAATAAAAAAAACACTTCCTACTGAACTTACAGAACAAAACTTAATTTGCTGTGCATGATCAAACGTAATGCGCTTCAATGCATCACAATGCTCTAACTATAGCACATGCTCCTCGTTCTGAATCCCACCACCAGCTGCACTACACACATCAGCTGTAAGCACCGTCTGGCATGGTAGAACAATTTTCTGTAATCGTATTAATTAGCATACATGGATGACATAGAATCTTTTCTCAGTCAGGAATACGCAGATATGTGAAAACACTGATCCAACAGAGCAAAACAGACAGCAGCACAACACCGTCATATAACTCTCCTGCTAGCAAATTAACATACAGTTATCTCTTGGTTAAAGGGAAATTTAGCGTAAATCATGCCAGACTCGATTAATATCCTTTACATGCAGTCTGCAATGTTTGCATATGACCTTCTGATTTTATGACGGAAGTCATAATGCTGTTATTAACTGATATTTCTTCTTTGTTTCTTATTGAACAAGTCATAAACTTGTTGGTTTCCTCTAGGTTCTTTTCCTAGAGGGGAAAGAAAAGAACATGACCTTATGAAAAGCTCTTCCATATTCAAATAAGTGAGGGTAATTAGATTCTTGGTTTTGCACAAATTGTAAGAAAAATGTAAAAAAAAAAACCCAATCATAAACTTTGTAACTTTTTAAACAAATTGAATCCTGCAACCAGTTTTCCTGGGATAGACTCTGGAATCACCATGACCATGACCAGTAAGTGGTTACTGAAGACTTACAGCTCCAGGGTCCCCGGTTCGATCCTAAATTCAAGTTACTATCAGTATGGAGTTTTGCATGTTCTCCCTATGGTCATGTCAGTTTCTCTGGGTTCTCCGGTTTTCTCCCACCATGCAGGATAGAGGACTGGCTAATCTAAACTGCCCGGTGCACGTGGGTGTTTACATGGCATCCTGCAATGTACTGAAGTCCCAATCCGGGGTGAATTCTCTCACCATGCACTCAGGATACAGAACTTCTTTAAGATAAATGAATGAGTATATGTGCCCTTGTTGTGTAAAACATACCTGTTAGATCTTTGTGAATTGTAAGTAACTCTACATTCCTTCACAATGTTTGAACAATCTGAAAAGAACAATGTCTGTAAAGAACAGTATACCTTGCCTTTCCCTCCCACTGACACAACACCAATCCAAATACTCATCAGCTCCCATCCACACCACCACGGCTTCCTTCCAGTTGGCTCATTTGATCATGGGGATATGTTCTGTCCTCTAGAGCGCCAAGTCACTTGTCATCACATCAGTGCACAGAGGAAGCAGAAGCTCACATACCTCGAAAATAATAAGAACCAACAGTCATCTGTAAACAAACCCTTGACAGTCTTCAACTCCATACCTGCATATTCCAGGGAGCCAGAGAGCCAGAGAATCACAAAGTATGCCTGGAGAGCATTCTCGTGGTCTCCTGCTCATACACTGCTCTTTAGTTTCTGGCACATTGTGGCTCTTGTGATTGAGCGTGCTTAAACATTTCACAGGAGTTTGCCTTGTCTAAACCCATATATACTGAAAGCCTTGGCAGATTCACATTCAAACTTTGAGAGCTGAAACATACACTGCCTCATTTCCTGACACATGCTCTCAAGGTTTCTATGAAAAACTTGGCTACAAATAATACAGCGTTCAAACTGACATTATATTATGGTACGCTGGAGCGGATTGGTGAAAGGAAATATCATGCGAATTGTAAAGCAAATGAGACCTTTAAAAGTTTGTGCTACTGTGAAGGCTTTGTCAAATTTCCTATAGTACTCTTTGGGAAAGACAAGTTGTGAATGCTTTTGTTTCAAATAATGAATCATTGGTTTTATGAACTGAGTACAGGTAAGGAGTTAATAGCAAAGGTAAGTGTGATAAAATACGATACGATAAAATATTAAGATTTCATGACCTCAGTTTAGTATCTTGGGGTTTAATAAGTTCATCCCAATTTTCAATTTTCCCCTATTTTCTAAGGTGCTAAATAATCAGAGTGAAAGCCATATTTTTAAATTAAATTGCTTGTGAACACTATTAAAACAATTCATGCAGCAATATACAGTATTTATGCGATATACTACACTCGTATTCAGTGTTTTATTTTAATATGTGCCATTTCCTCATTTTATAAAGTTTCATCTTATTAGTCCTTTATACATTTCAAATTTTTAACTTGTCTCATGTCACTTTATTTTAAAAATGTCAAATGTATACAGTGTGCATTTTCTATCCTATGATTGTTTTCATGCTTCTTGGTTTTTTCAACTGCGATGATTTAGACATTACTGAAAAACCCCATCGGGGATTCTTCTAATCAAGAAAAATCTCACGACAAATGAAGCACATACTTCATGATTGGCATGACCTAAATGGAGTCTGGAAAATTGACGTTCATAACCAATCTATGAATATGAGATACTTTCCCAGAATAACCATTAGCTTCAATATATAGTTTTTAGATTCAAATCGCCAACCCTGAATATGATCCCTATGAGCACAGAAAGGGTGAAACCAAGACATGGCATTGACAGTGCTGATTGAAATTGTCAAGTTAAAGACAATCGACCTTGGGAGATCTGTTCTATTAGAATAAAGCTAACAACCCTGTCAGCTCTTTAAATGTTAATGCCATCTCCTTTATTACGCAGAATCTTCATCCTAATCTGCGAGCAGGTAATGAGTTCTTTATTAAGGATGGAAGAATGCTCAGATAAAGAGATGCAAGAAGGAAGGAAACAATGTTGGTGGAGGAGAGAGCAAATGAGATTACACGTGAGACAGGACATAGTAGGTTTGCAGACCCCAGTGGAGAATAGAAGGAACTAACAGAAAAAAAGGAAGACGGGTGCACTTGATTTTCAAATGCAAATGTATTCTGAGACTACGTATGCTCTTCGAAAAATTGGA
Organism: Parauchenoglanis punctatus; assembly: GCA_030068025.1. NCBI lineage: Eukaryota > Metazoa > Chordata > Actinopteri > Siluriformes > Auchenoglanididae > Parauchenoglanis > Parauchenoglanis punctatus. Next base: position 4,167,436 of record JAQQZU010000002.1, on the reverse strand, counting down.
TAAATCTAGAATGCTTAAGGGTTTTTGTTTCCTTTGTTTTTGCATTGAACTCTACGACAGTGCTTTCTTATCAGAGATGGCTGCTAATAGGAAGCTAAGAATCCTTTACTATCCAAAAAGCCCTTAAAAACTCATTTGAATGTAGGAAGAGGTCAAAAATTTGCATTTCTCAGAGTTTTTAGATGGAAAAATGGAAGCTGTTTCTCTAAGATACCTACAAAAATATAATTCTTAAAAGATAACAAGGAATGAAATGTCCATTTCGTACCATTTCCAAAACCAGACATGTAAAAAAGTGCCGTCATTAACTTTTAGAACTGGAAGTCGAACCAAAAGCTGTGGAGACGACGTGAAAGAGGTCGGATACTGTTATACACTGGACGCTTGGATCAGTTCCTCACTTTAGATAATAGCATCTGCCAAATAGATAAATATTAATGTAAATGCATATATAAATATGTGCGGTCTTGTATTTCTGTTGGTCTCCAGTGAGACTTGTGTGAAGGCCAAATGTTAGAAAGAATGAAGGTTTTAGCTCACAAATCATCCATTTCTTCTGCACCAGATACTTTTCGATGCTCTTAAACATGGCCTAAGAACAATGTGAAAGCATGTGGGATGTAGTTGGTGCATAGTGTGTGGATTGATGTGTACCCTTGTACCCTGAGGAGCCAGTCAGGGAATTCACAGAGAGAAAGAGAGAGAGAGGAAGGGTTGGAAGAAACTACAACACTGAGCTGTACCATTCTCAGGTCATAAATAAAACACGGTTAGATTTAAAATAGTTCCTGTTCACATTTGGTCAGGCCCTGATAACGGACAGCAATGGAGAGCAATGCATGTCACCGTGCGATTTGTATTTCTAAAAGCAAGTTTGCCTGTAATAATACTAAATTAACACTGTAAAAAAATCGACCTACTACAACAGTCAAATCTCAAGGACAGAAGTTAGTGATGCTAAACAGATCACCCTTTATAAGCACTCCATCAAAGCAATGGAATAATGAGGACATTTTGTAAGACAAATTTTATCGCCGTCCGCTGTGGAGTTCACATAGTTCTGACTTTTTTTCATTCGAGTTGACATTTCCAGCTGGAGAATAAGTTGTCATATGGAGCTCCAGACAGAAAGAGAGTTGGATATCGAGGGATCTTGCGTCTTGAATCCATCCCTGTGGAATTTATTGAATTAATTCGAATCTCAGAGGCCTGTACTGCTTCTTTGAGGGAAAAAAAGATCAAGCTTCCCTTTTCTTGGTTTTATTCTTCTGGGCCGGATGGCTGATTCATGCTTCATTTGAAATTAAAATGCACACACGGATCACTCGAGCCTTCTCTCACAGTTGGCGGGAGGATCTCTATGGCAGATTGTACACCAGCTCTGTGGTAGACCATGATGAAAGCTTGGATGTCTGGGGATCCATTAGTTTCACAACAATGAACTCAAGTCATTGGGAATTTTGAGGAAAAATTGATTTGGATTGCATCAGTGGCACTTGGATCGCTTTCCTTACTGACCTCAATGTGAACCGTGACCAAGGTATGAGTGAGAGATCTGTCACTAATGTGTTTGTTACCCTCTTGGTTTGTAATAAAAGAAAGAGATTGGATTGGTGCGTCGGGTATGCCGAGATACTTAAGGGCCATTAAACTTCTCTAACACACATGATGGAAATCCAGCAAGGTCCTACGATTTAAAAAATTGTATGAATTTCCGCTAATCATCGTCCAGGTCACTGAATGCTTAGATGAGTATGAAAACGTTCTCACCAAATTGGAGATTTGGGGCTGATTGAGTGAATATCTTTTGAAACATGGTGTTTCTTCACTTTAGTACAGATCCAGAGACTTGCTAAGGTGCACTGAAGCTGTTCCCTGGATGTGACACCAACGCACACTCAGTGGTGCCTAGGGGAAATTTGGAGTAGTCAATCCACGTATCAATGAGATACCAGGGATTCCACATCCATAATCCACAGTTTAAGGCTTATATGTGTATACTTCTGCATCAAATTTTCTCTGTAGCCTGATGCGCACCTCCTCAATAATGTAACTACACATCACGGTGATATAAACCTCAAGTACTGTGCTTTTCGGTACACTTGATACAGACACATTTCCGTCTATGTATTTCTGGCTGCCAGCACCTCCTAGAGGACACATGCACCTTATGTGCAAGTATAAATACTTCACCCTATGGCATAGATTTGACACAGAACTATAAATTGGCCTTTAGCCGTAGCATTTATAATCCATATAATACAGCCCGCCCCCTTTGTTTTCTCACCAATATGGTCACCAATTACTCCAGCCACCAGTTTCTTAGAACTGCTATGCTATCATACACCAGGTTACCAGTTTATTAGTTACTATGTTATATATACTATACAATATTATATTAGTATGTCTCAAATATTATAACGCTATATTTTAACTCCCAGTCTTAAGCAATCAGTTTAAGATGTTTTTTCATAAAGTACTTTGTGCTTTGAGAGGGACTGGCTAATCAGAGGAAGGCATGATCAAGTGTTGATTTGACACTCTGGATCTAGTGCTTTAGGCTATACAAGAGCTCTCAACGAGATTGTGCCATAGCTGCTCTTTTCAAGCTCAAGAGTGTTCATCTGACTTGAATGCTGAAACTGTCCACTGATTTCATGTATTTTTGTGTATGTTTTCTTGTGAACATAAGTAAGAATAGCTTTCAGACGGACTAGTTGATAAATGAAATTGTTCCCAATACCATGTTTCTAATCAAGGACTATAACACCTAAAAAGAAGTGCAAGGCTTTATCGCAGCCGTTATTTTGATGTAACCTAACACTTCTGAATGATCATGCATTAGTGTGAGCCGGAATGTTCTGGAGTGACGTTCTGGCACCCTTGCTAACTTGGAGAGGTTAAAGTTCATGCATTTCTTGCTTGTACCTGCAACATAATGGATGGATGTTCAACTAATCATCTTACGATCATCTTACATTCAATTACATCCTAATTGTCTGCAAAATTTGTTAATCTGATTGTGTGTTAATGGAGCTTGTTGGCAGTGGTATGGTGGTGCAGTGCTTAGCACTATCGCCTCACAGCAAGAAGGTTTCGGGTTCAAACCTGTTGGCTGACTGGGGCATCTCTCTGTAGAGTTTGAGGGCTCTCCCTGTGTCTGTGTGGGTTTCCTCCTGGTGCTCTGGTTTCCTCCCACAGTACAAAGACATGCAGATTAGGTCAACTGGCTACATTGCCCATAGATGTGAACGTAAATGGTTGTTCTTCTCTGTGTATTAGTCCTGTGATAGATTGATGACATGCCCAGGGTGTACCCTGCCTCTCACTTGAAGTCAGCTAGGATTGGTTCCAGCTTCTGACACAACTCTGATGGATAAGTAATATAGAAAATGAATGGATGTAGCTTGTTGGCTTGGTGATGAGGCTTTCTAGTTAATAGTCTAATCTGACCTCGCAAACACAGATTTGATGCTAGATGCGCAAAACTCTAAGTAAATTAATTGAAATCTGCCAAATCCGGCAAGCGAAAATATGTTTATGTTACCTGTATACTTGTAACTGCACTACACTTGTAAATGTAGCTAGCTTGTTGGCTTGGTGATGAGGCTTGGTCTAACTTGTTAGTCCATAAAATAATAGAAATGTAAAAAAAAACAAAAAAACAGATTAACATGAGATAGCTAAATGTGCATGTGCATGACACACATGTGCTAGCTAAATGAATTGATTGAAATCCATCAAATACACAAAATTAAATCCGTTTCATTATATTATGAGTAACTTGTTGGGTTGGCGATGAGTTTAGCTAGTTAACTAGTCTTCAAACTAATCTGATTTCACAAAGACAAACTTGATTGTAGATGTGGAAGAAAGAAAAAAAAACCCTGCTAAGTGGATTTATTGAAATCCACCCAAGAGTATCAACAGTATTCTTTTACAATGTTTGATTCACATTCTAGGTTATCCCAATTTGTTTTTCAGGTTATGTATAAATATAGCTTGTTGGCTTGGTGAGAAGTTTACCTAACTAGCTAGTCCATGTAATCCAACCCACAAATACAAAGTTGATGCAAGATGCACCAAAAATAAAAAACATAAACAAAAACCCAATAGCTAAGTGAATTATTGGAAATTCAGCAAATTAAACACAAAGATGATTCTTTGCAATGATTAATTTGCCTTCCATGTAATCCCAATTGCCTCTGCATATGGTGTAAGTTTGAACTGAACTGAATTGATGCTTCAACCTCCACCCCAAATCCAGAGCTCCACCACATAACCAACCCCCGCATATAATCAGTGATACATTTTGCTGAGTGTTAGTGAAAAGCTGTGTTACAGAAATGGCACTGGATGGGCAAACGTGGCCCAGCTGTAAACAACCACAAAGCATTTGGAATCGTGTCTAAACATAATCAGTCGTATCTAATGCTTCATTTCAATTTTGTGGCCGAAACAGCCAGACTGTAGATTCTGTTGCATGTCATGCCAGAGACATGATATAATCAAGGTTGGCTTTGGTGGCCACAGAGTCACAATTTTATACATTTACCTCATTTGCCTTCATGGATGCTTTGTATCTAAAGAGTCTTACAATTGAGCTTAGTAGATGACGTTTAACAGCCTGAACAGCCAAAGGGCCAACAGTGGCATCTAGGCAGTGGTGGGATTTAAACATATAACCTTCTGATCTGAGAGTTAAAGCTCGAGCCGTCACCACTAAGGTAGTTAGTTGGCCTGGAATTCAGAATCAGTTTGTCATTGTACATGGGATTATTTCACTAAACGCATCCTTCTACGATTACATCAGTTGTGCTATTTAACTCCGAATATTAGTTACTGAACAAATATGCAGTGTGATTAAGTGTTTTTAGATATTTTATCCTGTATTTTTTTTTTCAGCTCCAAAACTGTGTATAAACTTTCATTCAACTTGCAAGCAGATGTTCCTGATAAAGGAAGAGCTAAGATTAGGTTCCATGGTAAAGGTTTAATACCGAATCTGTACACAATAGCATTCATACAAGAAACGTTCAGCACTATGAGCATATTCCAAACAGAGAATGCTATATAAGTCATTTTCATTTTAATAATCTTAAAAGAACCAGCAGGAAGTTAAATATATGTTTACCACTTCCCACTGACATACACACTATGGCCAAAAGTATGTGGACACCTGACCTTCACACCTATATGAGGTTCTTCCCCAAAGCACAAGGTTGGAAGCACACAATTGTATAGAATGTCTTTGTATGCTGTAGCATTACAATTTCCTTTCACTGAAACTAAGAGGCCCAACATGTTTTGGCGTAACAGTGCCTCTGTGTACAAAGCGAGGTCCATGAAGTTGCCAAGGTTGGCGTGGATGACCTTGAGTGGCCTTCACAGAGCCCTGACCTCAACCCCTCTGACCACCTTTGGTAAAAGAGGGACTAAATCTAGAGTGGGCTGTTCGACAAGCAGATACATTAGACATGTCATGACATAATTTTGGCCATATGTGTGTCCTTTAAACTTAATTTGTCAGCTCTGATTTTCCACCCGCATGTGCCCCAAAACAAAGTCACCATACCTCTCAGGAAGAAAGTGACCAGCTGAATTCCCACTAGCATCTGTAGCAGCGTAGCCTGTTAGCATACAGGTCACTCCAGATGGTTGGACACGGATGCTGAGGACGATCCTACGCAATGTCAAACACCTTCAATTATGCAGAGACATACTCTGTGTAAATCCTCGCAGGGCTCACACACACACACACACACACACACACACAAACACACACACACACACACACACACACACACACGTGCATCCTGAGTGAAATTAACTGCCTATGTGGGTTAGAGGATGTGTTTGGAATATAAATAGTAAATGCAGGGAATTCTGGATATAAAGGCTGCCATAACCAGTCAAGAGCAAAAGTTTGCGCCCCCCATTGTTTTTGAAATCTATTTATTTCTCTCATTAGTCAAATATAAGACATAAAACATAAACTGGGTGTATATATGAGGCATCTCTTAGGTATTTTATTTTATAATTTTTTTACATTTTTTTTTTTTTACATTTTTTAAAAATATGACATTGATACTGGACAACACGTGCCGTTTTTACTCATTTGGAAGATTCGATCCTCAGCAAATCCTTTCAGCTTGCATATTTTTTTCACATGCAAACCTTCAGTAAATCAGGGCTTAAATGTTGTTACGTGTTTTACTCTTATACCACATTATTTGTTCATTTGAGTACATTTTATCCATTTACAGTTAAAGTTGTGGAACATCTGCAAGACAAGTTAGTTCCTGTTCTCACTTAGGGTATTGAAAGATAAAGATATCACTTTATTAATCCCAGAGAGAATGTCTATATTTTTAGACAGATAGATAGATAGATAGATAGATAGATAGATAGATAGATAGATAGATAGACAGATAGATAGACAGATAGATAGACAGATAGATAGAACAAAAAAAACATGTAATCAAACAAAACTAAAAGTTATGTAAAACAAAAAAGAAGGGGTTTAAAAATACGATGCATATTAGATACATAATAAGGATGTAAAAATACCTAATGTAGGTAGGAAAGAAAATCTCTGGAGATGCGAGCTGCTGTAATCAGCTGCCACTATCATGGTACCATCTTGGATAAAAGGCAACTATAAACGCTGTAAAAATTGAAATAATGAAAAGCACGTCCTCTGTCTTGAAGCTTTCTCATGCAGGTTTAAAAAAAGCGCTGACACTTTAGACTTCTTCATTAAAATGAGAATAAATATGTTGTAAATAATACTCTTGTAAACAAAAGTCTCCTTACAAAAAGCTTCACCGTATCAATGGTATGCTTTTCTGGATTAAATGACAGCACTTTTTTAATCTGTTTACTATTAGCATTATCAGAGCACATTTAAACAACCCTGTGATTTACTGTATATTGCAGCAGGAGCTACTGTCAGAGCTGCAGGTACAGAATATTAATCAACAACTTCTGACCAATCAGATTCGAGATTTCAACAGCACTGTGCTGTAATGAACACGTAATACACTTGGCCAGTTATCTGACCTGTATGTTATGACGATCTTAACAGCTGTACATGGGTTTCAAGATGTGTAATTTAATGCAACGATTGAAGAAAAGGTTATAATAATGATAAGAGGACTGATAGGGCTGTGATGAAATGGCCTCACCCACCCACACACACACACACACACACACACACACACACACACACACACACACACACACACACTGTTGACCTTCATTCTTCCTGGAAAGAAGCAGGCAGCCATTTATCTTTTATTCATCCTGCTATTTCTGTGCTGGGCAGCTTTTCTGTCACTCTGGCTTGTCAAAGTAGGGGACACTGCATGATGAGTGGCTTTCTGTTGCTTAATACTATGCCCTCTATGTTTATCTAAACCACACACACACACACACACACACACACACACACATACACACACACACACACTATGAGCATATTCCACACAAAACCATCCTTTGCTTTTTCTCGTCCCCACAAGCTGTCAGATATTTCTATCCTTCTTGGGACATTCGGTCCCCACAAAAATATAAAAACAAGCCTCCTTACACACAAACACACACACACAGACACACACACACACACACACACACACACACACACACAGACACGCACAGTCTCGTTAGCAAGAGCAGATAAAACAGTCATGTCAAGACGAGCTCTGACAGCCCTGACGTCTATCAGTAAAGCTATTCAGACAGTTCGGAAAAGTCCAGCCGCTCCTCCTCGTTTCCTTCTTCCTTTCCTTCCATACTTTCTCTGCTTTCTGAACCATACAGACAGTAACCTGTTACTCTAATGACCTTGCCAGGTACTTTTCCTAAAAAGCACTGTACAAACTGAAGGGAATATTAAAACTGCCTTGTGAGCCTGTTCACTTGGTTACCACACGTCTGCACACCGGGGTGTGCTGTAACAGGAACATAATCAACAACACTCTTGCATGAAGTATGAAATATCTTTCCTATAACAACATGTCCTGAAATGGTTCATACCTTTATATCATAGCAGCTTGCCATTAAATACAACTTCATTAAATAAAGTATGTCATGCTGTACATTTTATCCATTTCTAGTTACATTTAATGTTGTGGAATTAGAGCATTACATTAGTGCAGCCTTGCTTTCTGTCTCTATACATTATAATGCAAAAAAAACAACAACCCAGTTTGTCTTGTAATGTTACAGCTTTACCTCTGACGCTTACAAACACTGACACTTCCAAAAATGCTAAATAAACATCACCATATTAATAATTTCACATATTTTTAAAATCTCTTTACGTTGTTCATCCTCCAAACAAGTCCGCGTGTTACTAAAAAGCAATAATATATTGTTGACGTAACACTTGCTGTTACAGAAAAGTATTTAAAAATCTTCCATCCAATCAAAATCGAGTACTCGATGGTGCATTCTATAACACACGGCATTGTTACTACTCATAAAAACATCAATTTTCTTACACCTACTGGACAAAATTAATCTAATATACAGTAAGTAGATCCAATGTGTCTATAAATGACAAAATATTTCCAAAAGTGGAAATAATGTCTGTGTAGATGGTAGAAATACTCAGCTACAGGACAGACAATGGTAATGAATCACAAAAATTAAGACTGACCATTGAATACCATGAAAACGGATTTCCATTCTACTGCAAGGTCTTTGGAAACCTCTTTTAAAACTATGCTAACACATTTTGATGTCCGTGACTTGCACTGGGTTGTAAATCAATGCCGTTAAGAATGAATAGAACTGGAGAATTATAAGTCTATACGTCTTAAGAGAAGGACAAAACAAGAACAGGTGGAAAAGAGTGAAATAATGAAAGAATTAAAAATGAAACTCTAACTCTACGAACTGAAAATTAAAACTCTAAGCCAAAACATGATTTACATTTAGGCAAAGCGAGCAGCTGGAGGAATTAGCACTCAGTTTGGAGCGTGATGTTAACAGTGTAGTTTTTCTCTTTTTTTTTCTCACAGAATTAATTATTATACCAGCTGTTGCCCAAATGATAAATGGTTAATGCCTGCAGTGGTACTGGGGTTTGTTTTTTTTTTTGTTTTTTTTTGCTTCAGTGGGTTAATAAAATTCATTAAATCCGAATTTTCTGAATTTTATTGTTTGGTTGTGTCATTTGCCAAACAATGCTCAATGTAATTCGTTTACAGTTCACATCTGTATATCAAATCAGAAACAGGCTTTTGATGCTGATTAATCTTTAGCGGGCTTTAGTAGCAAAGGTTACTTTGATATTTAAAAAAAAATGGCCTAAAGGCTAAACAGAAAAAGTGAGAGAGGTTCATTTCTGAGATTCTGATTCTCACAAAAGTATAATTCTCATACTTTATTTTTCAACGCTTTCTTACAGCACAAGGTCTTTCAAATAAAGTAAAATAAAAGTAACAAAAGAAAGACATTCTCGTGATTGTGATGAGGTTAAAAAGAGGAATTTCTAAAATGCTGGACTATAGAAACTGCAGTATTTTGTCCTGCAAGATCCTGCTTTTGGCAGTCGATTTTTCTTCCATTCCATTTTCAGCATTTTTGTAAATAAGCAAACAGCCATGGCTTTCATTTTTATACTTTTGATAAACGGATTAGGCAGCACACCGACTGGAAGACTTTGTACGTACATAAACGATGAATAGAAAGCGTCTTATAAATTCAGCTAAAGCGGAATTACTGATATCGGATCCTACACAATGTGGCCAAATGTTTCCGGACACCTGACTATCAAACTCTATGCACTTGATAGGCATCCCGTTCCTGATTTAGCCCAATCTTTGCTTTTATAATCTTCTGGGAAGGCTTTCCACTAGATTTTAGATTGTTGTTTGGGGATTTGTGCTCATTCAGCCACAGGCGTATTAGTGAAGTCAGGCAAGAAGGCTGTTGGGGTCCAGTCCGAGTTCCAGTTGTTCAGTGTTGTTGAGGTCAGGGCTCTGTCCAGGACACTCGAGTTCTTCCACTCCATCCTTGGCAAACCACGTCTTCCTGGAGCTGGCTTTGTGCACAGCAGTATTGTCATGCTGGACTTGTAATGCTACAGCATGCAAAGACATCCTGTACAGCTGTGTGCTTCCAACTTTGTGGCAACAGTTTGGGGAGGAATCACATATGGGTGTGAACGTCAGGCGTCCACATACTTTTGATCATATAGTGTATGTCTGCAATAAGGTTTCTGATTTCACCCAGTTGAGGCCCTTGATGTAACACTATAGAGTTATGAGAAATGAGAAACATGCTAATCCTACATGAGGCTAGGAAATTAGTTTATGCTCTCTTGAAATCATGATCATGATATTTTGGTGGCTATGATGTCAAAAATAAAACTTTTATTCGCCAGCATTCATATAATCAAAGCAGGGATCCTTAAAGCACTTAAAGACACTGCTCTTTCATCATGCCCAAATTACTCAATTAGATATTGATTGATTGATTGACTGAATAACCTGCACATTTATTTTCAACACCCTGTCATCCCATCATTTGAAGCCTTTACAGCTTCATAGCTTAAAATCTTGTGATATTTTTCATATATATTTTAAATAATGTAAAATGAAATCCATTATATTTGGACTCATTCTTTAGAATTGAGCTAAAAAAATACAAAATTCAAATGGATTTTAGGAAGAAAAATAACTAATTATTTAGCGTTATCAGAACGGACAAGCACATAACTGCTCAGCAGAAATGAAATGAGCTACCAAAGACATAATTGTTGTTCTAAATTCACAAAGAGGAGAGGCGGAGAGCAGACTTGGCTCACTGATAACATAACAGGCTGCTTTTGTTATGAAATTGCAAAGTCAAAGTTTAAGTTTAAAGTGTAAGGTTATATTGTTAAGATGCTGCCAATGTTGGACTCTTGAGCCATGCTCTTAACCCTCTACTGCTATGTTTTATGACCGGATAAAACAATGTGCTCTTAGTAGATCACAGCACTGTTCGTTTCAAATCACAAGTTCATATCAATGAACTCATTCTAATATACTATTAATTCCATATTAACTGCTAATTCGCTGGGATGTGCAAGCTGAACGCCACATAATTTTAGACTAACAATTAAAAATGTGCTCTTATTTAAGAAGAAAGACGTACAGTATAATTTCTGATATGCTGACACTTCCTGTTAGATGTTTATTTAAAGGAGTCTCCAGTGTCAGAGCTTTATAACAGTCAAAAGTAAAGCTATGCCTTGAAATCATAATCCACAATAATTGTGGTTTCTCTGTAGCAAGCTGCAGTTTTGCTTCTCCACTGTGAAGGAATTACTGTTTATAGCACTTATTGTGTACGTGATCTCAGAAACTAACTTTTTTTCTTTTAGGTGTAATGTTGTCCTGTATTGAAAAAACAAATTAATTAGCAAATTCTTGCAGTATAAGAGGAATAAAACACTTTGGGGCATAAGGCAATAATCCACTTTGTAATGTTTGTAGTGGTGTTTATTTTCCAATAACTGTTTTATTTCGTACATTAAAGGGGCCGTCTAACCCTTCCCAGATTTTTTTTGTTTTGATAGCATGTGACTGCTATCTGCTAGCTCTCTGTGCAGCAAAACCTCCAGAAATTCACACTTAGTGATCCCTTTGAAAGCCATCTTAAACCTTTTTCTTCATTCACATGTCATATGTGGAAGCTCTGAACAAAACATGCCTTATCTTTTCTTTCTGAGAGATGGATGAGGCCATTTCGGGTCCATTTCACGCAGGATAACGGTACTAAAATGATAGGATCAGTTATAGATTTCAAATATAGATACGTTGACAAAATATCTTCAATGTTATTTCACAATTTAAGATCTATGGCCAAGGTTTCGGATTGTTTTTGGAATATCACCGACATTGAAAATGGCGACTCGCTAATTGGCGCATGGGATTCTGGGAAGGGTGAGCCACCACTTTAATATATAAAACACTTTTAGAGTGCAAGATTTGAAGTACAGTTTTTAAATTTCGAATAGTGAAAAAGCTCTTGAGGTATTGCATCTTGTCTTAATAAAAACAAATATAGTGAAATGACTAAGCAAAGCCTCTGGGGCCAGATGAGAAAAATGACCTTATGCCCCCCCACCCCCCACCCCCCTCTGTGATTGTCTGATCTTTCACTATTTTTCCTTTTCAGTCTCATCTGACATTTGAAATTTACTCAGTATCCACTGACATTCAAAAAGTTCATAAAAAGCAAGAGTCACAGAACAAAAATGCAAAAATGAAAGTCGCCTTTATTACTTGCAAAGTCGTACTCCTATTTTCATCTAAAATTTTGCATCTAAAATTCATCCTCTTATCATCTCTGTAAGAAGTTTGTAAGAAATCAAAAACAGTCTCATTAACACTCGTTTACTTCTTTCATAATTTATCCACTTTTATTCTTTTCATGGTTAAACAGATTTTAAATTACAGCTTGTAATGAACATTCGGTTGCCCTGCTGATCTTGATTTGCATTCTGGTGCAATTACTTTTGTTCCTTGCCAAGGTTCCAGTGTTGTCTTCTGATAATAGTGAACATTTGTACATATATTGTCATGCAAACCAAGTTCTTGACATATCCAGTTGTGAGAACAGTGAAGCTATTTTTTTCCCCCCATGATAAAAGGCATTTTCATGAAACCTTGGAAGATTAATAGTTGTTTTTCCCAAGCCTGCTTGACAGATTCTTGGACAAGACATTTAAGTGAATACACCCACTTATTTTGCTTTGAGTGTATGCCGTACTAAACAGCTTCTATTGGAATCTTTTGTGATATTTGTCATCCTTGAGATCACTGCTGTATGGATGGAGGTCTGAATAGTGTCAGGGAGAATCTACATTGCATACATGGTGCTTCAAATCATATTTGATTTTTTCTAAGCAAGAACACGCTATTGATTCCTACTTGAGATGGATAGTGAGAGAGTGTGAGGGCATGAAATGACCCAGTTTTTAGTTTGCACAGTCTCTGGGGAAACAAGAAGCTCCACATGAGACTTATAAAGAGAAAGAGAAAGAGAGGTTCATCTATATTTATGCTTCCCACAAAGTATTTTTATTACACAAGGTCAAATTGATGCTCAATTTAGACAGATATATCGTAGCGTGCTTGAATTCTCTAATCTGATTGGTCAGCAGGCTTGGACGGTAGTTTCGGACGTAATGCGGACAATTGGTTTATAATAACTTGCTCTTGTTTCTATAGTAACAGCTCGTATACAGGAATTTGACTGGCATGCAATTTAAAACTAATAAGTAACAGATTAAAGAAAAAAATGTGAAGTTTTCTTAAGAGAACGTGAAATTGTTTTACGTCGTGTTTTTTTGTTGTTGTCAGAAGATCAGTGTTTGTTGTGCTTGTTCAATATTAAGATTATATGTGACAATTGTGTTGTACCACAGCAATATCATAGACTATATAGCCAATGTTTTATGGACACCTTATCATCACATCTATATGTGGTTCCTCTCCAAACTGTTGCCACAAAGTTGGATGCACACAAATATATAGAATGTCTTGGTATGCTGTAGGATTACAATTTACCTTTGCTGGAACTGAGAGGCTCAAACCTGTTCCAGCATGACAATGCCCCTGTGCACAAAGCCACCACCATGAAGACGTGATTTACCAGAGTGGCCTTGAGAGCCCTGATCTAAACTCCTTCGGGATGAATTGGAATGCTGATTACATGCCAAGCTTCCTGCGCCTGACCTCACTAATGCTCTTGGATGAATGAACACAAATCCCCTCAGCCACTGTCCAAAATCTAGTGGAAAGCCTTCCCAGAAGAGTGGAGCTCATTATAACTGCACAGGGAGACAAAAAGAGCACACACGAGTGTGATGATCGGGTGTCTACATACCTTTAGCCATATAGTGTAAGGAACTGGTTTCATGGACGCTCCACAACATTAAATCTAACAATCATGGTTTGAAAAGTGTGAAATATTGTTCATGGATAAAATTATACATTCTAATTATTGGCAAATCGCTACGATATAAGTGGAATAGGCTTTGTGTCAGGCTGTATTCCACCACTTCGATGTGTATTATTTTTGTATAGCAGCCAGGTCCATTACGGGTTATTCCAGTTCAGTTACAGTGCTCTTATATCTCAAGCTTACTTAACCAGTGATTAATAGGCTTTGCAAGCCTAAGTCAGAAACGTTATTGTTAATTCATGAAGTCTATGCTATTTCAGCAGAAATCCACCATCCACCGAATTGAATACACATTCAGTAAAAGACAAAAGCACCAAACAAAACAGAAGACTCGATACTACAGACCTTAACTGAAAGGCTTGGGAGAATAATAATAATAATTTTTAAAAAAATGGATGAGCTGTTTCATAATCTGAGCTGTAACAGAAAAGTCCTGAGCACTTTTAAACCTGTAGAAAGATTAATAACAGCTAGTTAGGAGATCTTAGAGCTTCTGAGGTCGAATGAACACACATGAGGACGGAAATACACAACCAGTCAAAAGTTTGGACACAGCTTCTAATGCAATGTTTTTCTTTATTTGTATGACTTTAAAAGAGACTGGATAATGATGGACTGTTGTTTCTCTTTACTTAGTTGAG
>JAQQZU010000002.1:4130195-4145133 GCA_030068025.1 Parauchenoglanis punctatus | reverse complement strand
TTTCTTACAGTTCTGACTTTTTTTTCTTACAGTTCTGACTTTTTTTCTTACAGTTCTGACTTTTTTTTCTTACAGTTCTGACTTTTTTTCTTACAGTTCTGACTTCTTTTCTCTCCGAATTCTCTGAAATGTATTTGACGTGGCGCTAATCCTCTTCTGTAATATACAGTATATATTTTTCTCATCTTATTTTCTTGTTCAGCTCCAAAAGCACGACAAGCATTTTTTGATCCCTGCGATGAAACCTATATTTGATGAATTGTAGGTTGAGGTGGGAATTTTGCTGAAACCTGGTAACCCTCCCTTCAAACTTCTCTGAGCTGTTCTTTAAAGCTTCACATTAAAGTAAAAACCTAGAGCACAACTTTTTTTTTTTTTTTTTTTTGAGTCCGTCCTGCGGGATCCCGATGCACATACCTAGTTTGAAGCGCTCTGGCAAGCAAAAAAAAAAGGAAAGAATATTCCACCTGCTGTTGTATTTGTATTCGTATTCATTTAGGACATTCTGTTTAATCCAAATAATGTATTCATATACAGTTACATCCCTAGTATAGGTAGTGTAAATTACTCTAGAAGCTGGTGAGGTCTTTTAATACTATTTTTTTAACCAATTTTCAATACACACACTTCAGTCGGTAAAAATGTCTCCATTACAAAATACATGGCGGCTTATATTATTTTTTCCAGCACATATAAGCTGATAATACATGCAAACCTGTCGCTGAATAACCAGATTCATGACAAACAAAGCAAAACACATCATTGGTCAAAAGGGCTTATTTGAGGTTTTTCACCGGTTTGTTTTAAACATCTCTATGACAAGAATATAATTAAAATTAAATGCATGCTGTATAGGCTACATATCATATTAAGCAATAAGTATATAAGGCATGATTTTTTATCACAGAGCCTGAGTATCATAACACACAGACAGACACACACATTGTACAATCTCTTTTCTTCCTTTCTGTTTAACCTTCACTTCCCCCTTGCAGCTGTGCACTTTAAAGCATGCTAAATGAGTTTACTCAGATTCTGGGCCTTGGCTCATTCTCTCGAGGCATTTCCCTCTCGCTTCAGGGGTGCCAACGTGTGCCTGATACTTTTAAAACTGAAGGTTTATAGCAGGGAAGAGTGGCCCGGTTTATTCATGGCTCTCTGCACAGCAACAATTAATGGATCTTTATGCTTTTCGGAGACTCTGTGCCAGCTGTGTGTGACCAGCGCAGGCTTCGGGGAGGAAAGCTAGAAGTTTGGACTCACAAGGTTAGAGTTGGCCTTTTAGCTTCAGGTGAGAATCAAAAACTGTTTTTTTTTTTTTTTTTTTTTTTTTTTTTAAATAATATCAAAGTGAATTTTTGCTGCATATTGATCTGCTTATAGCAAATATGCGCTTGGCATTTTCAGGAGCAGCTGAAAAAGAGTAGTTTAAAAGGTTATTAATAAAGGTGGGATTAGAATGAACACATTAGCAAGAGTTGTAATTTGTGATATTCAATCAAATCAGCCACTTTAGAAAATGAGTGTACGTCAACGACTTAGCACAGTGACATTTTCCTAATGGAATATGATATTTCATTTATAGATTTTGCATTAATATTTTATTGGTAGAAACATCAACATGGCTGAAAAGTTTACATAGGAGAGCCATAAAGGGCAGAAAATGCGTTGGATTGTTGATGCTCATGCTGAAGATTCATGGCATGATGAAGTTCACCAAGGCGCAGGATACTGGAGACTAAAACCTGGTCACATTTACCAGAACTTTCAAACCTGGCCATAGATGATTACCTCCAAATCACAGAACTGGTTCAAGGAAACTCAATGTACAGTTCAATGTTTTACTCTTACAGTTTCAGTCTCCAGATTTGAGAACCGAATTCAAGAGGAAAGTCTACATTCATGAACATCAGAATATAAAACAGTTTGAAACGTTGTGAATAAAGAAACGTACAAGATTCGTCTACTCCAACCTTGTTCAGCTTGTATCTCTGCCTTGCCCTTGCCTCAGTCATTCAAGGCCATTTTCAAGACATTTCATATATCTTTACGCTCTTTGAAGAGTATCTGCTCATAACCAGTGTTCCTGGGATAGACTCCGGATCCATGTAACGTTTAATCTTAATATTCGTTTTGCATATTTATATTGAAGGTTGGCAGGAATTCTGTGGTATTGACATACTTCTATATTTTAGATCACCAAATGTAATTGGATAATTGGTGAATTATAGTCCAGCTGTGTGTTTTTGCAACAATCAAGAGATTTGCAACAACAAGCTCCAGTTGAGGAATTTATATCTAAATTACATTTACACTTTAGATGGAAACATTTTCTGCAGTTTTGGCAACATACCAAATTTCAAACCATCGGCAGGACAAGCAAGTCAGTCGGGGAAATACGATTTAGTAGATGAGCAATAGCTGGATGGTTGGCAGCCATATGTGCAAATGTTACGTGTGCCAAACAGTGTTAAAACCATAAAATTGTGTGTGTGTGTGTGTGTGTGTGTGCACTCTTTTGGAAGATGAATTGTAGGGCTTGCAAGCTGAACACGGGGTGAACGGTAACATTTGTTCAACTTGGATGAAAGACAATGAAAAAAAAAACCCTACTGTATGCACTGTATGATATATACTGCGAGCGTGATTATTTAGTGTTGCGAGAAATCTAACATCGGCAGAACAGATGGGTGTGCAACAGTGGATTACACAAAAGCTGCAAAACAAACTGAGGCTGGTAAGTGACATGGAACTGGAGGAACATCCAAAAAAAAAAAGAAAAAGATTGCTTCGAATCACATATTGCAGTGGAGGCACAAAGCAATTTTTGATGTCTCCCTATTCAACAAGCTGTGCTCAGATTTCTCTCTTTACTCCGGGCTGATACACAACAACAAAAAAGCCTCCATATTTATCAATTTAAGAGGAGGGGAATGGGCAACTTTGGAGAATGAACTCCTATAGAGAGCTTCCATCTAACCTCTTTTCTCTTATTTCTTATATGTATTCCACTCACCACACCAACAATAGTAACGACTTGTGTAGGGTGACAAAACGCCAACACTTAAAATATTGACACCTTACCAAGTAAAAAATATTCTGAATATGAGCAAATTTAATCTAATATTTCTTAATATGGGGTAAGGATAGCTTAAACTAGTCAATTATTGCATTCACTAGCAGGCTGTAAGGACAGCATAAATAAAAGTACTGAAATGAAGCACATAGGGTAGTTGTCAACTGCACATTGTGTAAACCCAAGCTAGGAATTTGATTTATTTATGAATTCACTTGCTGTGGTGGACTGACGACCTGCCCAGGGTGTACCCCGCTTCTCGCCTGAAGATGCTGGGATTGGATCCAGCTTCCCCGCGACCCAGACGGATACAGCGGTATAGATAATGGATGGATGGATGGATGTATTCACTTGTTTGTTTGTTTATTTATTGCGATTTTTTTTTAATTCGTTTGGATTTATGGACTGTTAACACCTTTGGATCATATTGTAGGAAGTGTATGGACGGCACCTTTTTTTTCCCCCAAATCCCAATAACGGAGAAATTCCAACTAATCCCGCAGATATAGTTTTGTTGTTCTTTTAAAGCCAGATTAAAATTTAAATCCTTGATCTGCATGTAACGCAAAATTCCTTTGTGACCATCTCTATGGGAAAGGCTGCATTCATTGCCATGGTTTGCACTTCATTTAGCTGGTTTAGAGAGACACATGCAAGCGGACAGATCCAGACTCATTTTCGAATGCTGCTCAGGCTGGATTTGAACAAGCTGGAAAAACCTCCCAGATCCAGGCCATCCAAGCAAAGCAGTCACTGAGCTCTGTTGGTGTACGTGAGCTTCCATGCTGCGTGCTCTCAGTTCCAGAATCACTGATTTCAGATGAGTCTCCTGCTTATCCATTATTCCCATTGTTAGCAGTGTAGCCTAAAGAAGCATTGATGCTGGAAAGGTCATTTATAGCCTGTGTGTGGATGTTCACGGATATGAGGTTTGACGTGATCTTTGCTGTTTTATTCTTTAACTACAGTAATAATATTGCATAAATAAAATACCAATGTCCTGAATAAGGTTTAGCTTTAATTTTAAAATGTAGTCGACTAGTAAAACTGAATGATATGAACTCTAGTATGAGATTATAAAACAAAAGCCTATGTCTAGATATTTTATGCTATTTTTTATTTATTTATTTATTTATTTATTTTAATTAAAACGATTGCATACTATTAGCAGAGACCTTTGATTTTTTTTTTTTTTTTTTTTTTTTGGAAATAAATGCTTGGTATTATTAAAGTCATCTGTCAAAAAATCAGACAAGTTCAATCTTCAAATTAGTAAAAATGTCTACAAATAGGATTAGTAATCTTATATTTTGTATAAGAACTGTCTAAATATTAGGTTCATGCTTATAGTATTCGAGCCATATAGTACGGCTCGTCTCAGAGCTACAACGGAGAGCCGTTTCATGGGGCTGCATAAAGCCTCAGTCGAGTGTATCACAGTTATGTCACATCGATTAGGTCACACTTGAGATTTGATTCTTATTGCCCTCATTCCCTTGCAAAATGGAGGAGTGATAAAAGAGGATTAATGGGGTTATAACTACACTGCAAGTGAAAAGAAAAATGAAGCCAGTTGTTTTAACGCTACAAAGCCATTTCTATTTTTCTTTCTCTCTTGATTATTTAATAAATACATTTATAAAATCAGAAAACTTAATTTATCTGCCTGAGAGGCGACGAGATTATATTTTTTTTTAGGAAGATTAGCTGAAATAAGTACAGCCATGTACACATTTTCTGAATGTTCATTAATTCAAAGCTTTACTGTAGATATGATCATTAATCTTATGAGGAATATAATGCAGTATGTATGTTCCAAATTCAAGCCATGTGTAGTTCTATGAGAAGACATTTCAATTTCTGTGATGTCCTCTGAGAAACTAATTATTTCTTTCCAGATGATTACTCTTGAACTGAAAAACGGTTTAATAGCTACTTTTATTATATAGCTTGGCTCTGGGCCAAATTTATTCAACACTAAATTTTACATTTTTCCAATTGAAACTGAGACTTTCTAAGTCTGTTCATTTCTTTTTTTTATTTTTTTAATCCTAATATAGGCTTGCTACATATTGTATTGGCTAAATGTTAGTGTTAAATCATGATTTATCTCATGATGGATCGATTCTTTTCCCAGGTTTTGTTGCTGTTAAATGGATTACTGAATTCTACAGAACAAAAAGAAAACAAAAAGGAGTCTGGTGAAATATATAAGCTACCATAAGCTATCTAGAAAATTGAAAATCCTATTAATATGGTACAATCTACCATTTCTGTAAATATTTCCCAGAGTACCACACAGGCTGCAAGTACAAACTACAAACTAGTCGAATACCTGCAAAAAATGCATCGTATTTTATTGTAGAAATGACGGAAATTCTTCACAAATGCTCAGCGTGGCACTTGCTATTTTTGCAGCAATTATATACTACATCCTTTTGGATCCTATGAAGTTAGCGATCACCTCACCACTCTTTCTCTCTTACTTTCTCACTGTTTCTCTCTTTCTCCAAAAAGTGGTGTAGGAATTTCTGTAACAGCACCAGGAGTAAGTAATGGCGAACCGAGTCCACAGTAAATCAAAACTGCTCTGCAGCTCAGCTCTAATTACACACTGCAGTTATTGGTGGCAGTTTGTCCTCAGGGCGAGTCCACCATCTCCTCCACATGGAGTTTGAAATGAAAGTACACACTCTACTGCCTACACACTGCTCACTAGCACGTATCAGAAATGGCAGAGTGTATGTGCAAGCACCTGCCACTGCATTGTCACTGTATGCCATCTCTAATCAGACTACACGTAGTCACTTTTACTTCTATCTATTGTTACAGGGAATGCTCTCTCTCTCTCTCTCTCTCTCTCTCTCTCTCTCTGCTATATTTTCCACCCTTATTTTCCCATTTCAACCATACAAGACACAAACACAATGGCATGACTCATTCTACAGCACATGACAAATCTATTAACAATTAACGCAAATGGACGTAAATGGTTGATTTGTTATGCAGAATGTTACCAAAGACATGTGATGGTGTCTGTGCATAGACTGTGCCATGTCACAGAGGTGCCAAAATTGCTTGAAAAGAAAATGCTAGCAGGCAGGAAGAAAAATCAGAAGAAAAACCTGAGCATATGTAAGTTAATGCAACCCTCCATGTGAACAGGATATGCGATAAAAACATGTTAGTTGGACTGATATTTAACTGCAGAAATGTTGGAATGAACTTACAGTGGATTGCAAAGTGGACAAACTTTTGGCCTTGACCCAAAGTGCTGCCTTTGGTGGAAACCTAACACTGCTAATCACTCTGAGAACACGTTTCCCACAGAGAAGCATGGTGGTGGTAGCCTCATGGTCGCTTCTCTTACTCATTTCTTCATTAGTCAATGAGTTCGGTGGATGGTGGAGTCACAGTTGTTCCATATTGTTTCCAGGTTTTTTTATTTTTTGATGGTGCTCAAATTTTGTGGGTTTATTTTTATTTTTTATAATAGCTCCTTGGCCTTCACAGTGCTGTTTATTTAGGTGCTCTGTAAAACGTCCAGGAACAGGTGTGTTTATATTGAGATCACATATTTCGTCTGACCTCTGCTTTAGCCGAAAAACGAGGGAGGCATCATTTTCAGGTGGCTCCTGCATTACTGTAGCACGGGGTCAAAATTATGAACGTTACAGTTAAACCATAACTGTTGGCATCCCTGTTGTTTTGCCTTCTCTGATTTCCAACTCTTAGAGGCAGTGATGTGCAAAAATTCCCAGACGGTGCCGAGTATGTACAAAAGGCTTTATTTTGTGCATTAAAGTTACAAAAAATACACTTTTGGAAATTAGCGTAGCTTTAACATAAAGTTGCTAAAAGATTTCAGGTTTGGCTGAAAAATATGACAAATAATAAATGTTATTACTGATCATGTGATGTAATTTACACAGTTTTCATGAATTCGTGGACTAACGTCCCATCCAGGCTCTATTCCTGCTTCATGCCCAGGATGGCTTCAGACCCACCATGATCACAAGATTCAAACAATAGTCATGGTTTAGCACTTCCTTTCCATATTATTTCCGACAAATCAGGCATTTAGAAGCTGCATCGCTGTCAATTGACTGTAGGGGGGCCTTTTGATCCAAATTTGTGGCCTTGTCTAACCAAAGCACAATACAGATACATTTCCATATTTCCATCATGTGAACTTCAGGACCTGCTCAGAAAGTGACACGCCATCCATCTCCTATGTAGCACACTACTACAGGCTCTCCCTCCTCCGGCACATTGGCAATGCTCTTTGTAGGAGAGCTGGAAGGAACTGGTGTACACAGTGCTTTCTTCCTTCACTTCACAGTCTTTCGGAGAAAGGACTCGCTTTCTGCCTGTCCTTTCATGGCGTTCCCTGATTATTGGCTCCCTGCTCATCGCCACCGTTCAATGATCTGGATCCAGCCGGAAAACCGAAGTGAATGTGGTGTGAAATCTGGGGTGCTGAAGGTGCCTAATATCTCTCATGAGCTGATGGCAACTCAATTAAAAGCAAACGTAACCGCTAATTAACTTTTAATGAGGGAACGGTGAAGAAAAATTGCTGATCACACAGAAGCTTGTCTAGGGCATATACTATGAATTTAATTATTTGTCAAAAATTAAGATATCAAGCTCTGTGTTCTTTCCATAATCCACTTTTAATACATATTGTTTATGCACAATTAAAACAAATTGTGTTTATGAAACTGGCATGGGCTCCATCACATTGCAAACAGCTACTGGCTTTAATGTATGTTATTGGTGCCCTTAAAGAACTGCAGCAATAGTTAACATCCTTGGATGTCTTATGACATTGCAATGATTCTTTAAATAATATACTATAAGATAATAAAACACTTGGGAGGTGTCCAGTGATAGGAAAATAATCCACAATGAGGTGGAGGTTTAGTTTTCCACCCTGAACTTGGTGAATTTCCAGTAACCGCACATCACAATGAGTTTTATTTCACTTAGCACAGCAGACAGTCAAGACAAAGAGGGTTTTTATTTATTTACTTATTAAAGAATGGTACATTATACTTTTTTTTTACTTTTTGTTGAGACCAAGACCATATTTATTGAGACAAATGTCCAAAATCAAGACAAGTTCAAATACAAATGGCAATAATTCCAGTACCGACAATTTCTGAATATTATTTTAGGCAAAACCTAAACCTAGGTCGTACCCTTGAATTAAATTCCCAGTGTCCCTTGAAGACTCCAGGCAAGTCAAGCTTTATATTCCATTCCACTTCCCAGCAGAACTGAGATCTGAAACAGGAATAGCGCAGTAAGGGCTACGCTGAGGATCTTTGGGGCTGACATCAACCTCTAATCCTGAGATATTTACTGCACAGATACAATTTGGGGAACAATGAATGAGCTGTCATGAATTATACTGGTGTAATTGGTGTAAATCTCTGATTCCATTCTGGGTTAGGCCTTTACAATCCCGGTACTCAGTGTGCGCCAATATTTTTATCCATTTAACAAGGATATAACCTTCATTGTTGCAGATTTCAGTGGAAGACTTCAGTTAAAGTTAGGCTCAAATTTAAAAGTGGATTACATTCGGAAATTGAGTTTGGTTAAAAATGGTTTTAAGCTAAAGGAGACAAACCAGATCCTTATTGCGTGTCCTCTGTAATGAGTTGTTGGACAGACTGCCTGTCCTACACTTTATATGAACAGCTGTTGTTCTTCACAACTAATAAAATCTTAATTCTTTAAAAGTGAAAAAATCAAGGAAACTACCAAGGGAACCATGGAGAAGAAATCACAGCGCCCATCAGCACCGTCATAAAGTTCCTCATCAAGTCATGACAAAGGTGATAAAGTAAATTTGATGCCTTTGGCTTGATTGATAAAGGAATATTACTGTCTCAGAGAGCAACATGCGTGCTGATGAGACTTTCTCAACTCCTCTTATAAGGCTTGAAAAAAAAAATAGAAAGAAAAAGAAAAGGGGGTCTTGTGCTAACCAAAAAATCTAATCATAAAAGTCAAGCTTATTAACATTTGGTGAATATAGAAAAAAAAAAATCCTCTCAGAAATTATGTCAGGTTAGCATCTACCGAGCAGTTAGCTGGTTTTAGCATAGAAGCTCATGAACTTTAATTACATCAAAATCCTCTCAGCAATCACGTCCAGTTAGCTTGAGCTTACCGGCTAGCTAGTGAACGAAGTCAAGATTATTAACAGTGAAGTATATAGCTATTCTCTCAGAAATCACGTCATGTTATCGTCAACTGGCCAGTTAGCTGGTCTTAGCAGAGAAGCTCAAAAACATGACATAAAAACAAATGACATAAAATTATCTTAGTGTTAAGTCCCGGTCTAGGTCAGGCCGATGATGATGAGACCAGGAATAAGTTTGCTGTATATTTAATTCGTGCTCTTGTCTTTTCTGTACCAAGTGGTTAAAATCTTCAGAAGCCGGCAAGGCCAAAATAATAAACAAAACTTCCTCTGCCTGTTAACAAATAGACTAACTTACTGTACCTAATCCAAAAGAAAAGAAAAAGAAATATACATCACCTACCCTCACTCCCTAACTAACCCAAAACCAGGAGAAAAACAGATAAAAATAAATGGCACTGACTTCCTACTAACCACGGGTTACAAGTGTTATTTACAAAGAGACAATATTTAAAACTATATACAAGAGTACATCATCAAATCCAGCGGGAAAACACATACATAGTCAAGAGTTATTCACAGAAAGTCAATTAAGTCACACACAACAAGAGGTACAAACAGCAACGGAACAATCCCAACGCAGGAGGCGGGAGCAATGCAGTGATCATCCAATGGGAGGCAGGACACATGGCAGTGGGCGGGGCCTGCACGGGGAAGACACAACACCCATCCCAGCACCAGCGCAGACACCCAAACAGTAGAAAACAATATACACTGACGATCGTAACACTTAGAAATCATGGTAAATTAGCTTATGCTAATCAGATAGTTATTGTTCAAAACCAACTTTATTAAAATTGAAGAATATAACTAAAAATCCTCCAAAAAAGTCATATCAAGTTAGCGTCTGCAGGAGAGTTAGCGGATATAAACATAAACATTAATGAATACGACAAATATCCTCTCAGGAATCATCTTGAGTTAGCTTGTGCTAACCTGATACCTAGTGTTACAAATCAAAATTATTAAAATTTGAAGAATACGATCATAGAAATCATGTCAAGTTAGCTTCTGTTGGCTGGCTAGCTAGTCTTAGCAGAGAAGCTCCTGAACATTAATGAATAACATCAAAATCCTCTCAGAAGTAATGGACAGTTAGCTTGTCCTGACCAAAAACCTAGTCAAGATTATTAACATTTTAGGAATATAGCAAAAATCCTCTCATAAATCATGTCAGGTTAGCATTAACTAGCCAGCTAGCCGGTGTTTAGCCTAGAAGTTTAAGAACATCAATGAATGACATCAACTCCTCTTGGTAATCATATCCAATCAGCTTGTGCTAACCAGATAGCTAGTAAATGAAGTCAAGATTATTAACATTTGATGAATATAGCAAAAAATCCCCTCAGACGTCATGTCGGGTTAGCTTTTACTGGCGAGCAAGCTGGTCTTAGCATTGCTAGTGTTAGTTGATAATAATTTAAAATCCTCACAGAAAGTCTGTCAAGGTAGCTTATATAATACAGCTGGGAAGATCAGCAGTGAATATTAAGAACATTTATGAATATGACTTAAAAACCCTGTCAGGTTAGCTTCTACTAGCTAACAAATTGTATGAAAATACATGTGTTAACTGTATATAAATGTCAGTTAATTCTTTCTTATTATTGTCTCAAATAGTGTAGAATTTATGTTTTCATGTAGGAAGGCAAACACACTTTACATTTTTTCCTCAGGTATTTGGGGAACTTGCACTGAAAATATTATCGATTCAGACTGTAATTATACTTAGCATCTGCCACAAATCAAACACCCATGCTTTCCGCCATATTGACAAATGACAGCTTTGCATCATGCCCCTGAGTTTTCAGAAAATTGCATCATCTGAAGTGGTGAATACCTCAAGGCAAGGCTATTCATCTCATAAACATGGCGAAAACATGGCTACATTCGAATGGACTGGCACTCCTGACATTAAAATAAGCAAAGAATAAAACACAACAGTCATGTGAATGTGACGTTGTAGGAAAATAATCAACCATGGACTTCATTTTACTACCTTGAAAGTTTATCATTTGCCAATAACAGCAGGTCCTGAAGTATTTCCTTCATAAGAATGTTAATAATTTTAAGTTATTAATGAAAATCATACTTTTAACCATTTCTAGTTACATCTATTGTTGTAGAATGCCTGTGAGACAATCGCTGTCTGTTCTGGTATCACGATAAAGAGTATACCCTCACCAGCTTGTCATGTTACCATGAAACTGGAAAGTTCTCACATGGCAGAAAATATACCAATGTGCTTAAAATGGAGACTCTTTCCATAAATATCCTTACAGAAAACATCGCCAAGTCAACAATCATTTGTTGCTCATTGTTAAATAACACTTTTGTTTAATATATCTATTATTAACCTTATAGCCACACAAATCCCTGTGAATTAGCTGTTACTATAGACATAATTGTTAAATCAAGTGATTTATAATTGTGCAATTCAAATTACAGTCATCACTATTGCTATATTAAATGAAGCTTATTTGCCAGTCAGATTGGAGAATTCAGCAGTTGGATAAATATAAACTGAGCTTTAATGATTGTGGACCCACGTCTCCAGCCCCACTTCTGCCTGCCTCTAATTAGCAGCCTTAATATACAGTTCATGTAATTTAGCTAAGGCAGGAAAGTAAAGAAATACACTGGTGGCATTCAAAAGGATTTGTTTGTAATTTCTGGCTGGCACAAAAGACCAGCAAATGTTTTATTTATGTTTACTTAATGATAATTATACAATTAAATGATCGAAAATGTCAAACTCTGCATTGCCATTATGATTTAATTTTATTACATACTGCACGTGTAGCTCAAATTAACCCCATGAATTTCCATGGTTACCTGCATTATACTTTCATGGCTTTTAAGGCATGTCTATTTTGCTTTTATTGCGCTCACTGGATGCAGAATGGTATTTCTATTTACAGCGTTTAACAGACATTTTCATACTTAATTATTTACGTACAAAAGTGCTTCTTAGTTTCTATTAAAAAAACATATCCTCGTGTTAACACAAATAGTCAATGAGAAGGTAATTGGCCTTTCATGGAAGTGGCCATAAGGAACCACGAATGTAGTATTAGCCCTCGCTTCACCTCTACCGAAAGAGAGTGATGCGGCGGCGCTTTAGTCTTTTTTCTGTCCAGATGCCTCACCTCCTTATTTGTACACTTTGCTCAAGCAAATCATCATCCAACACTTTAACTTTCATGCTAATACTGCTGTCAAAGCTGTCGTACGTGGTTTTGCATCTCAAAGATCACTAACTCTCTGAGCCATGTCTCTGCGGTAACCCTTACATTGTGGGGTATTGAGATCACACTGAGTTTGCACTTAACATCTCTGCTACTTCTGCATTGGAGTTCTCATTAATACGATGCATGATGGTCGAAAGCGGTGAGTGAGCAAACACTCTTTTATTTATATATTTTCAGTGAAATATGACTGTTGTGGCTGAGATCACTGGATTACTTTCTCCCAATGAACACCATTATAACCGCGCTAGCAAACCTCCTATGATGTTAGCGTGGCAGATAACTAAAAAAGGGAAGAAAAAAAAAGCACCAACCAATTAATTAGTATCACAAATATATATATTTTTTAAATATGAATGTGTTTAATGTGTTACAGTGTGTCTGTTTCCCTTAATACATATATATAATTATTATTTAAGAATTTTTTAATTATATCCATTGTGTATAGCAGAAGGTTTTGGCTGTAAACCAGTTGCTTTGCCTAATTAAAGCTAAAGCAGCATCACTCCTTGGAACGCTGTTGTCAGTGATGTGTGGCTTTTTCCTCACTTCTAGCTCAGTGTAACTTCTTTAATTGTTTCCTCAGCTTCAGCTCGGCGTACCTGCTGTTGAATGGTTTCCTTAGCTTTAACTGTGTTTAATGCCACCAGGTCCCGATCACAGGTCTGCTCATCATATCTGGCCATTACATGCTTCCAGGAGCAAAACTAATTCAGTTAAACCTTCCTGTGCACCATCATGTCCGTGATACTAAAGGGAAGAGCGGTAAAGAAAGGAAAGTGTGTGTGCGTAAAAGTGATGTGCTATGATACGATAACCTAGCCAGAGTTGTAATTTCACATCTAAAAAAAATAAATAAATACAATTCTTAATGACACCATCAATCTGTGTGTGTGTGTGTGTGTGTGTGTGTGTGTGTGTGTGTTTTCTGCATTCAGTCAATCGTGTGCATGTTTCCGTCTGTACGAGAGCATCTCTGATTGGATTTTCCATTACATTCCAGTCCACACATCCAAACGTCCGCTCCTCCTACGGTGATCTTCTGCAATAAGATCAGCCTTCTGTGTGATTTTGAACTAATTAAAGGTTATAAAAGCAAAAAAAAAAAAAACATAACCTCTTATGCGTTTCATTACCATGCACGCCTCCTTTCCAAAGGATGTGTGTTTCTTAGACTTTTGTAGCTGTAACATTTCTAGCTTGATCGGGATGATTATCATTATCCGCTGGCATTCATGGGGCCATTTCCTCTACTTCCTTTTGTATAATCTGATTTTGTAATAGCTTTCTGTCCACCTCTGCTAAATGATAAAGCATTCCTCAGGAAGAGGACAATGAATGTGCGTTTCTAGAATTCTTGAATTGCTGACCTGTTGTTCAGTGAATCGGGGTCATTATGTAAAGAATAAAACATGCGGGAGTTAAAAACTAAGAATACAACAAAGCATAGTTAATATTACAACTCAAAGGTTGATTATTTTCCCATTACAGGATGTCCTGGATTGTTTTACACCACCTTTACGACAGTGATTTGGCAACAGTTCCCTTTTTTTGTTTTCCTAATTTAATCATTTGACAATTCACACCCACTAGCTAAGTGCTAGCATATGCTTTGTCCGAGACAAATCAATAAATCCAATAAATCAAATAAATAAATAAATAAATCCACTGCATCTGCTGTTCATCACTGCATCACAGGCAATATAACACACTCTGAGGAAATGGCTATCTACCCTCTTCCGCATACATGACCTTGCAGATGCCCACGATTGGTTATTGTCACTCTGATTGACAGGTGATGGAGTATGCGATCCTTCCCACTCAGAAATCATGGCCAAATCCACTTCCTCGGACTCCCTGCCATGGGTTGTTGCGGCATCATCAGGATTCGAACTCATAATCTCTCAACAATTGTATAAACACTTCAAAACATGTTAATGTCTTTACTCACTTACGTTATAGCAGCTAAAACAGTCGTTCCCTCACCAACCTTTCTTTTTTTCTCTCTGACCAAAAGCTGGCACTGGAGACTTCTTCTAGGAATGCTAAGAGAAATAAATACCTCCTCATAAAAAATATATATTTATACACCATAGCAATAATTAAGAATATTGACCAGCTGGAAATTACCTTCTGACCAGTCAGAATCAAGCACTCAACAGCGCCGTGGTATAATTCTTTACTACTCTTTTGTAGACTTCAAATCACTTTGTGTGTTTGAAACTTCAAGCCTGTAAAGTGCCTCTTTAACGTTAAAAGGAAAAATGGTATGGGTGCTTAAAAAGAGTGTGTGTGTGTGTGTGTGTGTGTGTGTGTGTGTGTGTGAGAGAGAGAGAGAGAGAGAGAGAGAGAGAGAGGTTGAGATAGGCATGTCACTCACTTTGAGGTCTCGGTATT
>JAQQZU010000002.1:4110307-4130095 GCA_030068025.1 Parauchenoglanis punctatus | reverse complement strand
TCTGTGCTTGCATCGCCATCTTAAGTTTCCCTTGTTTTCTTGCAGCTATAGCATCCACATTGCCTTCCTTAATTTCTACTGCTCGGCAAAACAGTCTCCGACAGGTGAAAGTTTTTTTTTTTTTTTTTTTTTTTTTTTAAACTAATTCTTATCACGCACTTCTGACACCATGTATAATGCTGTAGGGTGAGAATTAACTAGTAAAGATGACGACAGAATGACAACCTGGTAACAGCACCTTCAGTCTTGTTTATTGTTCTTATTCACTTATTCTCTCTTCGACATTCCTATCAGTATAGCGCACCTTGTGTCCTGGCGTTCCACTACAGACTGACACAAAGTGCAAAAGTGTGTCGTGGTAGGATGAGTCCATATTTCAAAGTGTTTTCGGAAATCATGGACAGGCTAAAGAGGAAACGTTACCGCATTTGTGATGGTACGGGTGTGTTAGTGCCATGGCAGGGCTAACTTGCACACCTGTAAAGGCATCATTAATCCTGCCATCCAGATGGCATCTTTTTCAGGGTCATCCCTGCCTATTCCAGCAAGACAATGCCAATGACATTCTGCACATGGTACACCAACATGGCTCTGGGTACTAGACTGGCGTCTCTGCAGTTCAGACCTGTGTGTGACGCATTATGAAGCGCAAAATATGACAACGGAGACCCCCGAGTGTTGAGCAATTGAAGTCAGATTTCAAGAAAGAATGGGAAAAAATTTCACTTTCAAAACTTCAGAGATTAGTTTCCTCAGTTCCCAAACACTTACCGAGTGCTGTCAAAAGAAAAGGTGATGTAACACAGTGGTAAACATCCCCCCTATAACGCTTTTAGTAGGCAACTACTTCAGAATAAGTGTATATTTGAACATTAAATATCTTGCCTTTGTATTGTATTCAATTGAATATAGGCCGAAAAGGCTCTGCAAAGAGTTGCATTCTGTTTTTGTCCCAACTTTTCTGTAGATTCTTATTTTTATGGAATGTGAGAAACCCAAAAACTGTAGTAAATATGATCAAATAATAGTAAGTGGCGATTGCTTTGTTTGTCAGTTATAAATACAGTTCATGATTTGGGCGAGACTTCATATCGATGTCTGGTTTAA
This sequence comes from Parauchenoglanis punctatus, assembly GCA_030068025.1. NCBI lineage: Eukaryota > Metazoa > Chordata > Actinopteri > Siluriformes > Auchenoglanididae > Parauchenoglanis > Parauchenoglanis punctatus. Next base: position 4,128,988 of record JAQQZU010000002.1, on the reverse strand, counting down.
ATCTGAAAACCAAAAACAGATATGAATATTTTGAGCATGAAATCAATACATATACTGGGTGTGGAATTGCCTTTATTTTTTTATATTTATATTTTCACTGAGACTCGCAATTGTACACACATTTGCTGGTTTGAGCAACTTTACTGTCATGCACTATGTTGTCTTTGGGCAATGCATCATTACATCTGTTATGCTTAATGCATGGCTGAAAGCCTTAAGATGTCACTTCGCATTTTGCTCTTTTATTTTCTGCACTTAGTGAAGTCTCTCTGGGCATCTGAACAAATATCCTCTCCTGAGCAAAGAGATCTAAACACAAATACTTGATGGAGGCTATGGAGAATGAAAATATAATGCGTTACACATTGTGTTTCTGTTTTCTAGGCTTCTATGGATAATTAACTCTGTATGCTTTACAGTCATAATTCTAAAGTTGCACAGTTGCACGATTCACAGGGAATTCAACCCTTTTTGCATCACATTATTTATGTCTTTTGGGATTAATGTAATGGTTCCTAATCATTCCAGTCATTCATGGTCAGCTGTGACCTAAAGGCTAGAGAAGTGGGTTTGGTACCGAAAGGTCGCTGGTTTGATTCCCTGGACCGGCAGGAGAAATGTGAATGCTCATATGAAATATCACTTTCCCATCCCTCTTGCATGCATGGCTGAAGTGCATTTGAGCAAGGCACCGAACCCCAAAAACTGCTCCCTGGGCGCTGTAGAGCTGCCCACTGCTCCGGGTATGTGTTTACTGCTTGGATGGGGTAAATGCAGAGGAAACATTTCACTTTGCATGTTTCAACAATGCTTCAAAATTTGAATTTGTAAGCCCAAACTAGCCTTAATTCGGCAAGTGTTAAACTAGGGAAGATATTGTACAGGATTGAAAGGCTATTGTAGGATAACAGTGATGTTTGGCATATTCTACAAAAGTTCATAATTATATGATGAATGTGGGTCTTTTGTTGGTACAAAACGTGATTTCCTGGTATATATCGAGGCTTTAACACTGGCTGTTTATTAAAAAAATAATAAAGAACAGTAATTTACATGTGCAAATTGTGTGCTCAGTTAGTGGCATTGCTTTTTACAAAGAATAATTGTGTCACTGACGTCATGTGCAAATCTAGGCAGCATGTAAATGAGTTTTTTTGCACATGCTATTAGTGTTTCATAGCTGTGACAAGTTTGGAAGTCAAAGAATCTCCCGAGGGAATTAACTGAATCTCAAGTATCTCAAACTCTGCGCCAAAAAAATACGGGTAAAACAAGAGAGTGCAGACATGATCATGGAGACTTTTAAAGAGGGTTATGCAGGTTCTTATGTTCATTTTCTGCTTAGGTCATTCAAGTCTAGGCCAACACTTTTACACACAAGTTCTTGCCTTTAAGCATGAAAGAAAATCAGGGATAGAAAATGATGACTGTTGGTTCAGTTTAACAACCTTCATTGTTCAGCAGTTTATAAAATCCAGTTCTTCCCAATATTTAGCATTTTCCTTTTTTCATACCAACAGTTTTTCCAACAGTTAATTGAGCATACTTAATGAACTTAATGGAGTCACTAGATACTACACCAAGGGCATGAAACTGTAATGCCTTCCAAAATGGTTTCCACCATGGTTTTTTTTTCAACTTAAAAGAAAATAGCACTTGATCCTGCACATCCTATTATTTTGCATTTAATTTTAGAGTTGTCTACACTACTTACTGAAGCCACGAGATACTAAATCAAGGTCATGCAATTGTAATGTATGCACAGGATATAAGCTATTCAATATTTTTAATCACAAGAACCTTTAACATTAACAGTAAATATTATGGGAAAAAATGTGCTTAAGTTTTAGGCATACTACACTCCCTGCATGCCAACTTTCACATAACTATTTCATATAACATCAGGCTTTAGAAGAATGTTTGCATTATTATGAGATATTAAGAAATAATTGTGAGAGTTCTCATTATTTAGAATTTTGCCTCCAAATGGCAGAAACAAGCTTTCTTAAATTTAATACCTGCCCTTCAGTCGTATAAACTTGCTAATGAAATCATTGTGCTTGATCACTTTCAGGCTTAATAAATCACAAAGTAGGAGGTAAATTCAATTACTGGCAAAGATAAAACCCTTGTGTTAATATTCAGTAATGTTCAATATCCAATACTTAAAATGAACACGAAGAGTAAATTTTTTAAAGTGATCATTGGTCATGTAATATATGCAATTTTTTTTCATGTATTATTAATTTTACGTTTTTTTTTTCCTCTCACAAACCTTTAGTTAATTCATCAATTATAAATAACTTTTGAACTACAATCCATTCTGATATATTTCGAATCGCTAATGAGTGGAAAATTACCATCTGGAAGCTATTAGCTGAGTGAGAACGCTCATCTGTGTTTGCAGAGGTCAAGCTGAACAAGATATACTTATCACAAATATTAGTATTTTTTGACTGTTATGCTTAAAGGAGCTCAAAATCACCAATAAGCAGGCAGTGCAAGGTTTGACTAAAGGATTTAGCAGTATTGTGGGAAACACAAACTGAAGCACTCACAGATAAACAGTGAAAGAGCTGGCATTTTGGCAGCCTGACCCTATTTATCTCAATTCCTCACGCTATTTACTTTTCAAAGGAAAAAGTTCTGTTTGCCCATTTAAGTGCCTTTTATTATTTTATGCCGTGTCTCTTAGTATTTTGCTCTTTTGTTAAAAGTGATTTTCTGCAAAATGGGACATTTCTCTCAGCAGGCTAAACCAGGTGAACTTTAACTGACTTCACTTTACTACATTCACCTCTTTTCGACCTTGCTTTAGAAAGCCCTGGGGATAAAAAGCCATCATCAGATCCAGGTCATGGTGCTGTGTAAGCACTTTCTTTCCCAATACTGTATCCTTGATAAACAGTCGGAGCTGTACTCCTCTGTTTCCTGAGATGTACAAAAAAAGAACAAGCATGATTTTTTTTTTTTTTTTTTTTTAAAAGCTTTTTCAATCCAAAAGCTATACACAGCATACTACCTGCTAAGTTCAGGTTGTCACTACAGCCAAACAACACTGAGTATTTATTAGAAAATCAAAAATAAGAAAGACTAACATGATGATATATAAACCAGCAGATTAAAGCATTAAAATAAACATCTAAATCGAGTCTACTTATATTGCCAGTGTATTCCTGCATGAATAGACCAAACTGTAATGATCACATTAATCACTGAAATTTTCCCACCTTCATTATTGAACACGGTATTTGATTCAGCACATCGACTTATTTAGCATTTTATTTTATTTTAATATAAGGATTTGTGCACACCTATGGTGGGGTGCACAAACAAGGATTAAATTAAGCAAAATTTAGGGCTAGGATTTGTTGAACTAGGTTTTATTTTCAGCACCAATATTTGGTACTTTGTTTTCCTTTAAGGAAGTCTGGTTTTCTTCAATCCATCTAGCCATTTTAGAAACCTAAACCACATCAGCTGCGAATTTAAACTTAATCTCTAACTCAAATTTAATCCGATTTTAAAGTAGTAGCGCACAGGATTAAAATCAATCTAGGTTTACTGTGAAAACTAGATTAAAAGGGTGGTTTAAATGTTACCCTGATTATTTTTAAACATGGTTTAAAGCTTCAAGTTACAAAATAGATAAACCTTGATTTAATCTATTTTAAAGCTTAATCCTTGTTGGTGCAACCCAGTCTTAATGAAATTAATGACATCACTAAATACTAATTTGAGGTCATGGAATTATAACATGCCTGCTTGAAACCCTATTTACTATTTTGATTTAGCAAATTAATAAAATAATGCCCATGGTTTGAAGGATGAGGTCTTTTGCTACACATACAGCTTGCTGACATAATTATATCCATGAAAATTTCACTTCTTGAGGTAAGATATGATTCTGATTAAGATGCTTCTGATGTTTTCCATGTGGGAAAAATGCTTATCTGAACTCTGAACACAGCCCTAATAAAACAACAAGTCAGGTCCTGATTTACTAAAAAAGAATCTGTGTGTAACAAGTTGAAAATGCTGATTTCCTGAAAGGGTCTACGGAGGATTAGGAATTTCAAATAAGCAAACATCTTGTTTATTTCGCCCTGATGAATATGCAATTCGAGATGTACTTAAAAGTGCAAAATACCTGAATCTTTTGTTCATGCAAAAAAGATTCAGTTGTTTTCCCATGCCAAAACCCTGCTTTGAGAATTAGTGCAAATTCACACATGGTACCTAAAAAGAACAGGTATCGTTTATGAGAAAGAAAATGAGAATAAAATTGATTTCATAAGTAGGAAGTCTGCAGCAGTGCCAGTGTAATCCTGTCAAAAAGGAGAGAGCTGATGTGCAAGTGAAACAGACTGTGAAACAGCACAGATGAGTTCGTGAATCAAGACCCAAGCTAGAGTGAAAGGAAACCTGGTTTTGGTGGCAGATGTTTAGGTGTTTCACAAAAAAAGTGTTTAAAATGAAATCTGATTTTAAAAAATGATTGCTTACGATTACCTGACATAATAATCTAACTAGTGTACATATTATTGGTTGTACGACCCCTTTATTCCTTACATTTTTTTAAAATTCCTTACATTTCTGCAAAAATTTACCACCAACAATCTGCAGCATAGATTTGTCACTTTCCAAAAAGTGGAAAAACACCCCGAAGTGCACATTCACACACAATAGATAAAGACAAGTTCTTTTTTCCCTCGAGTCTTAAATCCTGCATAAACCTTCTTAGTAAATCAGCCTGGACATTTTTAGTAGTATTTCAGTGCCAAGGAGTGATGAAACATTACATCTAACAACTGACTAATATATTTTTTCCATCTTCTTTGACAAATAGATCCCACTGAGCAGTTCTGAACTATTTTACTTGACATTTCATGCAACGTGATTGATCCGGCCTCACAGGAAGACTCAGGGGAGACACATTTCTGGTTAATGCTCTAATAATGGTGTGTGTAAGAAAGCGTGAATGGAGTAAGGATCCAGGATCACATCGACCCCTGTCACACCAGCATGGATAAGGTGTTTCTTTGTACAGCCATACACAGCATACACACAGATAGACTGCTTTATGATACATGTCTAACGCATTGTCTGTTATGAATCAATTTTGATTGACTCAAAATTTGCATACATGTCTGAGCCAAGCACGTGCTGGTTATAATTGCTTGGAAGATCCGGGCACCCTTTTTTGCCATTTGGATAGGATATAACTCTCCTAGTTTTCCAACAAGCTAAGTGAACAAACTCATCCACGTGATTGGAGACGTCTGTCATCTGTTTTTGTTTTGTTTTTTAGCTGTTTTGGGTTTTTTTATTTGGCCATTTCCACACTTACTGCCATGTAATGCCATTCATCCGAATAAAATGTGAAACTGCGTGTTCAAATCCTGACGATCCCAAAGCCATCTGTGGCCAGGAGCCAAGTGAACAAACCTAGCCGTGCTTTCTGAGTGGGAGGGATGGCGTACTCTCTCTCCCCTGCCAATCACAGCGACGGTAACCAATCATGTATGTAGAAGAGGGCACATGGAGCTTTCCTCTAAGTGCAACAACTTCAGTCTCCATACCAAGTTAGGGTGTTCAAAACAAAAGTCTATTGTGCTGTATGGGATGGAGACTTGGAGATATACCAAGCACCTTCACCACAAGCTCCATCATCATCTGCCTTCAGCAGATCCTAAGTATGCATCAGGTGACCAGAGCGGTTCTCCAACAAGGAGCTCTGGCAGAGAAGCAGGTCGCAGCCCACTGTCAACACCATCCAGATGTGAAAGTGGAAGCGGATTGGGCACACTCTATGCAGGGAGCAGACCAACATCCCATGGACTGGAACCCCCAAGGAAAGAGGAAAAGAAGATGACCATGGAGAAGATCTCTACAGTCAGAACTCAAAGTCAGTCAAAGTGAACTTTATTGTCATCTTAACTATATACAAGTATATAGAGAGATGAAATTGCCAAGCTCAGGGTCGACAGTGTAACAAATATGTACAAATATGTTTAGTGTAACATTTAACAACACAGTCTCAACTCAAGACCAATGGTCTATCCTGGTGAGATGGAGACTTACAGTGAAGGCCCTGTGCTATGAATGTAAGAAGAGGTATAAAGGAGAAAGGAGAAGTGTTTTGCTGCACCATGATGCAGCACTTTGAAAAGATGGAGACAGAGGAAGCAGAGGAAGTGTTAGCCTTCACCTTCCCTCACTGGTAGCTGACATATCACAGGGAGAGCTGGCTAGTGGGTGGGAAATGGCAGATGAACAAATGGGGGGAAAAGCCAAAACATTTCTTAAGCTGCTGCCAGAATTTCAAACAGGGAAATGCTTTGAATATCCAATAAATCAAAATAAATTTAATTCCACATTTTAGCAAAATGTGAGTCAGGGAATTTGTTTTTACACGATTGTTTATTTTTATCTGTTTGTGACACCTGAAGCTTTATCTCTCTGGGATCTCCTGGATGGTGGACTTCTTAATTCCCCTTCCAGATTTTGCCATCAATCACATCAAAGGAAAAAAGAAAGAGAGAGAGAGAAAGAAAGGATGACAATGATAGAGGGAGGCCAAGGTTATTGATCTCGCCCGCTGACAGGGATGAATGAAGAAGGATTTGGGGAATAGAATGAGATTTTACAACTCTATACTGTCTGTCAGATGGAATGCCTTTAACCTACTAGATCAACGGTAATCATTCAATAGAGCATTATGTTTCAGGTCTTATAGAGGACGTCTCAGAACAGCAACGACATTACACAGCAAAATGTTATATACGGAATAAAACACATAGGAGAGGTCTGTGTTGTTCCCTGATGTGAAGCCGAGTTACTGTTACCGTCACAAGCTTGATTATTTCCCTATAACAGCAAGTGGTTTATTCCTCTTATAACACAGCAATTTGTACACTATCACAAGCTTTAATTTACTACCAAACATGTCATGCTTTTTATCCATTTATAGTTACATTTAATGATGTGGAACATCCAGAAGAGAAGTTTCTGTTATCACTTTATAGCAGCTATAAACAGTTTCTCTCTCGCGCTCTCTCTCTCTCTCTCTCTCTCTCTCTAGAGAGAGAGAGAGAAGAAGAAGAAGAAGAAGAAGAAGAAGACGCTGGTGAGGGAATCAGTGGTTATCATTGCTATAATGTAAATGATAACAGGAACTAACTTGTCTCATGAACACTCCACAGCATTAAATCTAACTTTAAAGCACTATAATGCACAATGTGCCATTCATTAATACATTCAACATTGTAATCATTGGTGAAATGTTGTAGTGTAAGTGGAAAAACACACTCCAGACTGTGATTATACTAAAATAATCCACGTCAGAGACATACCTGCCCTCTGATTCACACTCTGCTGTATCACACCACCCTGTGTGGATTATTTATGTATAACCTCATGGTCTGTCATGTGTTACTCCTTACCTAATCAAGACTTATAAAAGGATAAAAAGTATGACATGTTCTTTAATAAATAAGACTTGTAATTGTTGGCAAATTGCCATGTTATCTTTCCACAATTTGACAGTGATTACATGTCTACTGCCATAATTAATCTCATATATATATTTATCATATGTATATATATAGATACTCCTGGGCAAAAAAATGAGGCAAACCCAATATAGCAAAACATGAAGCTTTTAATGGTCTCAACAGCAAATCATTGGTCAGGAAAATGAGCAAGAATGAAACCAATAGATAAAGTAAATTGGTGTGGTGCGGCTTTTCCCTTAATCAACTTTAAATGCTGAAGGCTTGCGAGTAAACCTGCAGACGGCTTTTTACAGAAAGAAGAGTCCATGTTGTTCCACTCGATGTTAAAGTCTTCAAACAGAAGAGATTTTGGAACATTTTGAACCCCCAGACGAGTTAGTTTCAATTTTATATCATTTAAACATTTCAATCTTTTCCTGACTTTCTCTTTGCGTACCAGAAGACTACATAAGTGACCTTCCCTGTTTCCAGCTTTTCCCCCCGACAGTTTCAGCAACGTGCATCGACCAGCAACAGAAGGCCGAGGTCTCAGGAGCGCTTTTTTACTTCTTGTTCATTTTCTGCTCAATGATTTGCTGTTGAGACCATAAAAACTTAAAAGCTTATATATATATATATATGGTTAGTTGTAATTTTAGGGATAATTCATTATTTTAATTGTGGTTCTTGGATCTTTTTTGGAAGTAAATGGAAGCTGTCCTAAACCCACTGAATATTGAGGATGTATGTGTGGTTCTGAATGTTAAATAATATTCATATTTATTTCCAAATTTGTTGCCTCAGCCATAAATGTTATCTGCAGTCCAGCAGGTCAGATGGGAAATTTTGTATACTAGTAAGCTACTATCTTCCATCCCAGAAAATATAAATCACTTGTGTGTGTGTGTGTGTGGGTGTGTGTGTGTGTGTGTGTGTGTGTGTGTGTACTATTTTCCTCCTCACATTTATCTGTTTTTGCAAATCCCTGCCATGTTTCCTGTTATTACCAATATTTTCACTGCACTATTACATTTCATTCGTACTTTTTTCCTAGCATTTCTGAAGATTAATACTTACTCCAAGTCTCATGTATAATCTCTCTGTTTCTCCTACAACTTTCTAGAATTCAGTGATCAATTACTTTGTAAAACATCGTAACGCTTGGCTGCCTCATCTGTAAGTCATTCATGGTTCAATGTATCTGCCACTATAAATGTAACTGTACTGTATACGTGAATGTAAAGCAGTGTTTTGTTGGTTTTACGTTTATAGGAATAACTATGAATTATAGATTCTTGTAAACACGCAGCAGTAGAGTTACATTATTGTCAGGGATGATGCATCTCATGGCCGATCAATCAGCACATTAGTTTTTTTTCCCTTTGACATGCACATTTTACTTTGATAAATGAGAGCTATGAATCTCACGGTTAACAGTGAAGTTTGGAATAAACAACTTCAGGCAGCGTGCCAGATCCTTTCATTATTTAAAGAGATGCTCATTAATAACTGCCGAAAATAACCGAGTTCACAACTGCCATTCTTTAAGATTATTGAGTATATGCCACACTTTTGTCTTTTATTTGACAAGCGAGCAAACTCATTTTCTTGTCAATGGTGAGCACTACATTACAAATTGGTTGGTTTCAGTGTTTGGGTTATTTATTCATCTTAATTGTGCAGTAATTTGAATGAGATCATTAAGGATGACACCACGAGTGGGTGGTGTAAATACAGAACCGGTGTAAACATGTTAAATGTGTCTAGGAAGCGCGGACACATAATTATTTCTTGCTTTTCACAAAAATAACTTTTGATAACTAATGATGGCTGGATTAGAAAGGAAAGCTCAAATGTAATATTTTTCAATAGCTGGAAAATGAAACTATTATGAATGATATGAATATACTGTTTTATAACACAGTCTCATCAATGTCATTTCAAGAATGATGTGGGGCAAAATATTACATACACACATCCATCCATCTATTATATATGCTGCTTATCCGTCAGGGTCGTGGGGAAGCTGGAGCCAATCCCAGCGAGAGCCGGGGTGCATACACACATCATTTATATGTATACCAAATACCAAACTCTACCAAATTTGTCTGTGTATCTGAATACCAAACAGAAAAGTTGTAACCCTAATGTTCAAACCAAGAAACATTAAACATGCATAGTTTGTACTCATGCTTAGTCAATCTTCTTTTAGTTTAAAGGCATTTTGAGTGGCAAAAGACATGTGTTTGGTTTGATTTCATAGATAGAACTTTTATTGCTATGTATTAATGTTTGCAATATTTTTTTGTATGAAAAACAAGAAACTTACTGTGAGTGGAGGAGACTCTCCACCCTGAAACACTTTGTTGATGAGAGACATGAGAGAGAGAGAGAGAGAGAGAGAGGGAGATGCTCGAAATGGGAAAAATGCTGTTTCAGGAGGCTAACAAGACAGCGAGGCATCAAGGAATGTTCAAAACTAATCAAACTCTCATTACCTGTCTTCTAAAATGCCTTCAAACTGCCCCCATTGTATCTTCGATGCTGTCTATTACCCATAAAGGCGGCGGCTCCCTCAAGCATTGGAAACAAATTTAAAAAGATGCTGGACCGAATTTCACAGATAAGGAAGTTTTTTGGACTTTCTTGAAAAGATTTTTGAAAAGTTACCAAGAAATAAATGTCGTACTAACATACAATGAGAGAAAGAGACAGAGAGTGTGTGTGTGTGAGAGAGAGAGAGAGAGAGAATATGACTAGACTGGTTTGAGCAGGCAGAAAGTATATAGCAACTCTTTCACCAAAACAGCATTTCTATTTTGCATCCCTGATTTTCTTTAGGGATTAAAGGTAAGGATTTGAGTTTAAAGGTGGTGGTCTGGACACTGTTGATAAACTCCAACAAAGTTGCATGTAATTAAGACAAGTTTCACTCCAAAGTCATACTACATGTTAAAAAGAACATGTTTGCTAATCAAACTGATGGCAGGCACCTTCTGTAATAAAAACTGGACTGATGGCAGGTTCTGTCATGTAGGTCTGAATCACAATAATAAAAAAGGTACTCGGCTCTCTATGCCAGTTCCAGGAATGACTGATGGGAGACATGATGTGCATTAATAATGGATGTGTAAGAAGAAAATCATAACAGAAGAAAAAATGACATGGCTCGTGCAATGAGAGAAAGCGAGAGAGAGAGAGAGAGAGAGAGAGAGAGAGAGAGAGAACATACTGATGAATGAGTTTCACGAGTGTTAGAATGTAGCTGTGGGCAAAACACAGCAGCACGCAGGTCGATGTTATTAACGTGTTCCATCATACTGTTGCAAGACACTACAATGAACAAGGTATCATTGCTAGACATGATGTGCTTGGTTAACAATGAGCCCGGCTATAATTAGCTTAATCCCTTTTAAAGAAATGGACAGTCAATGACACCACAGTGTGCAGATATTGCCATTAAAAAGCTGAGCTAAGCAGCTCGAGGCCTCGGATTAATGGTCGGATAGTATCGGCCAATCGATGGAGCATATCATCACAGATAATGCTTGCAGCTGTTGGCCAGAGTCACTTTCTAAATCATCCAAATGGACGGCTGATAACAGCGCTTGTCAGAAACCATCAGAGGGCATTCAGGTTTAATTAAGGCTTCCCGGCCCATCGCATTCCACATCCTTTTATCCTGAGAATCTTTTTTTTTCCGAGAGAGATCTAATGATCAATTATTGGTCTCTGTGGATTTCTAATAGGTAGCACAATATGAATGTGATTAATGCTTGAATAGGAATCAGGAGCAGGCCCGGGCAGTTGGCAGATGGGGTTTTTTGTGCTGGTGTGTTAAAGCTGGACAGAAGTATAAGATTGAGTGCAGAGGTCTTCATTCTCCCTGCAGCGTTTGACCTCGCTCATTAGCCCTGGTCGGTTTCAACTCAGGATCTGAACAGTGTATCTCTGTCTCTCTCTCATTCTCTGCTGGAGAATGTCACACTCCACTGCCTCTTATCCCGAAGGCACAGCTTTCCCAACCTGTTTGTACTGACTCCGAGATCTCTGTGGTAGGCCATGAAAAGGACCATTTTCTAGATTTTTGTAATCCCTAATGAGCAGCAGTGATAAGAAAAACCTCCCAGTGATGACATTAGGAAGAAACCTTGACACAAATGAGAACCTGGTGACACTGGATAGTGAGAATATACGTTCATCGTTACTCTTCTATAACGTCAAACAGTACTAAGTGTATTGAAATAATGTTTTACAATGATTTTTCTTTTTTTTTTTTTTACAATGTTTACTATGTTCTGAAAGAGAAAATAAAATACTACATTATACTTTCTTGGATGTAACTGTAAAAAGTCAGTAAATGTTGTTAGAGTAAACGTTTTGGCACAAATTGCTTTTTTAATTTCCTATATGATACTAAATAATGACATAAACATTTTTTCACCATTAATAGGATGTACCTAGCATTAGTGTGCACAACAGTGAAGCTATGTGAAAATTCTTGATTTTAAAAAGTCTGTATGAAGTCAAATTAAAGCTGTTACAGGTAAAATGTGCTTTTTCTAAGTCCTATAGATGCAAAACATGCACATCGGTTGTCGTGAAGGACACTTTGCCTGTGCTTGAAATGTCTTTTACGCTTACTTTACATATATAAAGTATAGTGCAACAGTCCTGCTTATATAAAAATAAAAATGTCCTACTTAAAAGAAAAATACTGCAATATGCAGCAAACTAATAAACTGAGCAAAGTCAATATTTGGTCTTTTTAAGAAAATGAGCTGGTAAGTTTTACTGAGCATCTGGGAGAATCTTCCACAGTTCTCCTGGAGACTTTCACCGTCACACTCGCATTATTTCTTTACAGCAAATCCCAGGAGTCTTCATTGTGTTTTTTTTGTTGTTGTGGTTTGGTCTGAAAAAGGGTCTCTTACGTAATCAGATTATTCAAATACAATGTTTTTTGGGGGGGAAGAGTAATATTTAAAAATCTAAAATGTTTCTTTACTGACTGACTGTAGAATTTATAAAATCTAAAACAAAATTTGAATTTAAACAATGAAGACTTTGCACAATACTGTGTAATAACAGGGCACAAATGGCACCTTAGGACCAAAAAATTCCTTAAGGAACCTCTTCTGGAGTCTTTATTTTAAAGAATGCAGTGAATGTAGTCTAACGGTGTTATAGAAAACACAAATTATTGTTGTGATGTGCGCACTGATGCTATCCAGGTCATCTCGTTTCCATAAAAAGCTGAATATGTTTAAAGAAAAATGTCTCTTCTTGAAATCATCCTGGATTTCAATATTCTCGGCTGTTCTGAATGGTTTTCGATGTTCAAATGGATTTGATTCAACAGATGACCAAAGAAGAGCTAATATCGTAACTAGGGTTGTTTCAGGAAAGTCTCCTAAATATCACACAGAAGACCTAAAACTAGCAAAAAAACAGGCATTGCAAAGGGAGACACATTTTCCTTCTATTTTTCAGCCTTAGTATGGGACACAAGGTCACCGTGACGTGCTTGCATTTCCGATGTAAAAACAATATCCATGCCATAATCTGGTTTATTTATTTTTTTTTATTTTTTTTAATATTTGTCTGATTCTTTTATCTAAAGTGACTTCCAAGTGACATTTGACATTTGATGAATCAGAGTAATTATTCCACAAGGCACTGGGTTTGATTCCTCCCTGACCTTCATGCTCAGGATACAAGTGCGAGCTCCACTTAAATTCCACTTGCACTAGGAAATATGCTTTAAATGCCACTGACCTTCAGCCACTTTTAATTTAAATGTCTCCATAAATTTTCCCCGCTGAAAATTGAAATCTTTCCTCACTTGAAATATATCACTTTAAATAATATGGACTTGGAAATGAGAAGAACTAGAAATAAGTGGCATTGAAGAAAATATCACAAATCTCTGACACGCTTGAAGTTTAACAGTCCAAAATGTGGTTCAGGCGCCGGTTTAGATTTAACGGATGAAGCAGATTTACTGCGATGGGTCTCAGCATCAGCGGAGGATCGTAACGTAACATCTTTGACAGAGTGAAATTCGAAACCTCCATGCTGTCACTGCTCGTGTTGTTGACATTAGCGTTGGAGACGGTTTTATGCCTAATAATGCAGCCTGACCATCACTTATGCAACGTTGAACAGTGCAATAATGAAGTAAAGTTACCCTTCAGTTCTCCATCTTATAAAAGTTTGCTTTGACCCCTGACCCAGTAATAAATGACTTACACACCTAGTGTATTGTTTACTGTGTGTAGTATTTTTGGTTTTGTTTTTTTGATGATTGAATTACCTTCAGTTTCCCGTGATCTCTATTTTACAACATTTAAAGCTTTTCTTTATACTATTTCATCTATATTTATCTTCTACTCAAAGCAATTTACAACTGACACATGATATAATCACTATGACTTAGAAATTACACTGAATTATTTTTTATTAGTAATTACGTGCATTTGCAAGTCAATGTTCCTCAGAGAAAAAAAAAAAAAAAACACTGCATATTCATAGTACTGTTGAGAAGCACACATATAATTGAACCAAAATGAGACTCTGCAGGACTGCAATACTTTTTACAAAATGATATTTTCCATATTAAGTGAATCCAAGTGTGATGAATGGAAGAATTCTCTAGTGAATCATACCTGGTAATTTATTTAACTGTTCAGGCATAATATCCTCTTATTTTCCTGATCTGGAAGCTGTTTAAATACTATCAGAGCGTGATTTAAAAGAAGGCAGCTGGTATTGTCATAGTGAATTATGGAAGCATGGACTAACTTAATACTTAAATAAATAAATAAATAAATAGATAAATAAATAAATAATTTGTAAAATGTATTTGCAATCTGTTGCCTTTGCTTTATTGAGCATCTGGAGCTCTGCGAGAAAAAAACACTCTTGGATGCAAATGAGGCAGAATATCAGACTTAAATGTAGCACAATTATGATAATCACTATTATAGATAGATAGATAGATAGATAGATAGATAGATAGATAGATAGATAGATAGATAGATGGATAGATACTAACACTCTAACTTTACAATCTTATTAACTTTAGTCATTTTATAATGTCTACAAAACACCAACATCTCATGTTTAGTTATTTACTTTTGAACTATATGTTTTTAATGAATTGGTATTAATTGCCTTTCTCCACCTCTTCAACTCGCTGCCTGTTTTTACTGAAATTACTCATATCCAGAACATGTTGATTAATTTTCTATAATCAGATATCTATGATGTAGTGTCAGTTGGAAGCTGTATATTAATGCGTATATAATATATACTGTATACTATAGTATATAGTATCAACTACAGTAACAACTCATGCTTGGCAGATCCACTACACAATATTTGTAGAAGAATCGTGAGATTTGTTGTTGTTGTTGTTGTTGTTGTTAAAGGTGAAGCTTTCTGTAAGGAGAATCTTATTCAGCATTGTTGCTTGAGTGGCTCCTTTATTCAGGACTGAGGAGTTTTTCTTCATTTATGTGACAAGCTCCATTTTTTATTCTTATTAGCTTTAAGAGCAAGAGGAAATAAAAATAAAAGAGACTGATTAGGGAATGACTGTTTATAGCTAATATAAATGTATGTGATAACAGGAAGTAACTTGCTTCATGGCGGTTCCAACCGTATCTATAAACAGATTTTGAAAATGTTGGCAAAACGCTGTACTAGAAAAGGAACAAAACACTTTGAGACATGCTGTTTTGGGGCAACAACCAACTTCCGCTTCACGTCAGGCCGCGTGACCACCCACCCTGCCACCATTATCCATGGTACAGCTGATAATGTCCGAACCCTAGCTCCCAAATGTGTTTCCTCCTGTATATCCACATACATGCAGACTCTCTCTCTCGCTCGCTCTCTCTCTCTCTCTGACTCCAGTACACAAAATTTGTTCTTTTTGCCATTTGTGGTGCTCTCATCCAACAGCAGTGAAGCAGAACACTGCCCTCGGATGTGCTGCCTTATTTCCATCCTGCTCCGGTCCGTCAGTCTATCTCTGCCTCTGCCTCTCACTGCATTTCCTTTCCTTTCCAGCCTATTCTGATCAGATACATAGCTCATACTGGCTCATGAAGCAAATCACAGGTCTGCTCTACTTAGCACTGTATTGCTTGAAGTAGGAATTGCATGACAAGTCATTTTTACTTCAACCAGTAATTTAAAAAAAGTAGACAACTATTGGATGTAATGGATCTAAGACTTTGCTATTTTGGGTTATTATAAATTATTAGTGCAAGAGGTTGTCTGTTGAGTTCTGGGTTCGACCCTGCCGGCTGACTGAGGCCTATCTGTGTGGGGGTTTGCATGTTCTTCCTGTGCCTGCATTGCATAGGTTTCATCCAGGTGCTCCGGTTTCCTCCCATAATACAGTATAAAGACATGCAGTTGAGGTCAACTGGCTGCTCTAAATTGCTCATAGGTGTGAATGTGAGTCTCAACAACAAAAGTGAAGTCATGCAATAAATGTTACACTATTTAAGCCCATACCAGCTGTTAGTGCACTTGTGTGGATTACACAAAGGTTCAGTTGAAATAATTAATTCTGTAACTGCGACTACGCAGCGTGGAAGCTCCCTTCAACAGAGCCCTCATTACAGCTCAATGGCTGGACGGCCGGCATGTTATTTCTACAGCAGCGTCTTGGAGATTTTTTCCAAGCTGATGATGATCCAGGCCATGTGTAACTACAACCACACAAGTGTACAAAAATGAAAGTGGATCAGCCTCTGTGAGCTAGCATGCTCTGCTAGCAAGCCATGGTGTCACCATGCAAGGATTTTTTTTTAAAATTTAAATTGTATTAAGCTTTACTTACAGAGGGACTCCTAGGAACAGGCAGAAGTGGGATTAAAAAGAAATAGTCTTATACATCTTTACGCTTCATACAAAGTGATATGAAAGTGATAACTTTTCCTGCTCGGTGCAAATAAGGCTGCATTGGAACTCATCTTCAGATCTTGCATTGCAAATGAATGTGCCTTATCCATCAAATAGCTACAGGCAAAAGAACTTTATACTACTGTATTATTAACATCGTCTAGTAATTGAATTTTAGCATTATAATGCAGGCGACGCCTGTAGAGTAGAAGGTAGATATGGCAATGTAATTTAATGCATGAATGATATTCTCCAGACATTTCTATTTAGATGGGGAAAACAATTTGAAAGCATTATTTTTTACCTGTGACTCTGTGTCTTACACACAAAACATTCTTGTCCAGCAGATTTACAAGAGGACACCTAGCTGAATAACATGGCCGGCTGCTTATTCTGTATGCCTGGAACAGCACAGGTAAATAATTCAGGTTACTTCCTAGTAATCCAAACCGGCGAAGTGAATTATGAATCAAACCAGTTGGAATATAGCCATCAAGTCGATAACATCATTAGATGTCTAACTCAAGCCTAGCAGTGCAACTATACAGTTTGTGCAGTTTGGTATGTTGTAAGTGACACAGAAATGCTGACTGAAAGTGATTTTTGGCATTTGAAAGCAAGCCCATCGATCCAGGCTTTGTTTTTTTGGTTCAGAATTCATGTGACGTATTATAATTACAGAATATAATGATAAAGAAGCTTGCTAAGGGCCAGATTGTCCAGCCTGCAGTGTAATCACTTTAAAAGCTCGACAACAACAAAAAAGAAAAAAGAAAAGTCTGATGCTTTTAAAGGAAAGGAAAATCAATTTCACAAAGAAAGACCTGGACAAAGAAGGCAAATATGGACCTAATGCTAAATTAAAATTTTAATTAGTTGGTCATACAATGCAGAACATGCACATATACATATATTATATACATATAAAGGTATTGCTTTTATACATTTTACTTGATACTGTATATGTGGTGGTCTGGGAAAACCCTTCTTCCTAACATAGTCTACTGTACTCTCAGGCTACAGATTTTTGTGAACTGAAATTCTCGGATCTGATTGGTCAGGACAGTAATGCAGGTTTATATTAATTCAGTTGTTCAATAAGTTATAGTTCCTATAGTAACAGCTCGTTCAAATAATCTAAAAGATGTTTATGTAACAATTGATATGGTGAAGTTTTCCGTGTTCTTTCCAAAAGTTTACTTTTTACATTTCTGGAAATCTCTGAGAACAAAGTGATCATTTACCCTGCAGCAGGTTCTCTCAGGAAGCTTCCTGAACCTGCAGGTCATTATTTCTACAGTGTTGAGAGAAGCAGCTCGTGGGACCTTCACCACCAGGATCAAGAGGAACAGAGAGAGTGAGAGTGACCATGAATCAGCCATGCATTGGAGCAAAGAGGATGCTGCTGCTGTGAAGAGATAAAAGAGCTCCACTCAGGTTTGTATTCGCATGAGGAAGCCAGCAGGTATGGAAAATGATTTTTTTTATGATGTTACGTTTACTGGTGTGACTAAGCATCCTGCTGGGATCTTCTCTTTAATTTTAAAGAAAGCTGCATGAGTGCAAGCGTAATGCTTGCTTAATGCAAGCTTGATGCTAATTAACGCTATTTATTCATATCACTGAATAGGTATGAGAAAGCAGCGTGCAAAAATGTTACTGAATAGAACCTAAAACCTTTATTCATCCTGAATGACTTGCATAACAATATTTATAATCAAAATCTGCTTGGCATGTGTTTATTGATATAAACATTTTAGACATGAAAAAGCTGGAAATTAAATAATAATAATAATAATAATAATAATAATAATAATTCTGTTCGTGTCTGCTTTTTATGTTCCTTCAAATTCTCTCACTCTCTGCTGAGACAGTGAGGTGATGTTGTTTAAAACAAATGCCCAGCGAGATAACCGAATGCTGAATGCAATTCCCCAATGCTGACTGTAATGGCCTTTTATCGACAGGCTAAATCCCAGCAGGCATCGAATGTGCCACAGTGGAAAATGAATCGAAGGCAACACACTGCGGCTTCATCCCATTCCCTCCAACTGTTCGTGTTTTCAAGTTAGGTTGATCTTTGCTTGCAGTTAAACTCAGCTTCCTTCTGCTGCTCTGTTAAATTTAACAAGAATTTTTAATTTAGTTTCAGTCTTAGTTGCTTACTGAAAATGTTGCTACATTTTAGTCACATTTTAGTCAAGATTTCATCAGTGGAACCGTTTTAATATTAGTCTAATTTTAGTCAATCCATCCATCCATCCAT